>JAYXIM010003922.1:0-45810 GCA_037575425.1 Anastrepha fraterculus
AGCCTAGTTTCGCCGTAGCTGAATGGATTGGTGCGTGACTACCATTCGGAATTCACAGAGAGATCGTAGGTCTCGGTGAAACATTAAAATTAAGAAACATTTTTCTAATAGCGGTCGCCCCTCGGCAGGCAATGGCAAACCTCCGAATGTATTTCTGCATGTCCTTGGAGCTAAAATACGCTTCAATATTCCTTTTATAGCTTCTTTTGAGGAGTTCTTGTTACTCATATGGGATTGAAGTCCACGGAAAAGGTGATAATCACAAGGTGCAATATCCGGCGAGTATGGTGGATGCGGCAATAGCTCCCATCCGAGCTCGTTCAGCTTACCTAATGTTTGGCTTGCGGTACGGGGTCTTGCGTTGTCGTGGTGAAACAAAACTTTGCGTCTATTCACCAGTGCCTCATTCAGGTTTGATAACTGATGGGAATATTAATCAGCACTTATCGTCTGGTTTGGCTCCAGAAGTTCATAATAAACAATACCGGCCATATCCCACCAAATAGACAGGAAAATCCTCTTGGGGTGAAGACCATCTCTAGGGGTCGGTTCTGGTGTTCGCGTTTGCGAACAGGATTATTGTAAAGTACCCATTTTTCATCACCAGTAACGATAAGGTTCAAAAAACTTTCATTTTCAAGCCGTTGCAGCAGCTGAGAACACACATTCACTCTCTGCTGAAGGTTGGCGATGGAAAGTCTATGCGGAACCCATTTTCCCAGCTTTGAAACCTTTCTCAACTGAACCGGGTACCTGTGAACTGTTCCACGCGATGAATTTAACCTCTGAGCTATCATATCGACTGTCAAATTCGGCTCAGCTTCCACGAGTTCGAGCAAGGCGTCGGAGTTAAAGACTTCAGGACGACCAGCGCGTGGACATCCTCCATGTCGCAGTTACCACTTCGGAATTTTGAAAAACCACTTTTGCGCAGTCCTTACACTCACGGTATCCTCTCCGTGAACAGTGTTTATTTCTGCAGCAGCAGTTGTTGCATTTTTACCACTTTTATAAAAAAATACAAAATATGCCTCTTACACGCCTTCGAAGATTCCATTTTATTTTCTAACAACACGCGCTTCTATCCGCGATTAAAATCACTTGTTGAATGCACGAAATATCAAAGAAAATATAAATAGTTCCGTTATATTCCGCGGATAATTTTTTGTATGCAACGAGATTCCAGGTTACAAACTCCATCCCTGCATTAAGAATCTGGAAGAGCTGTAAAATATGCCTCCGCGACTATTACAATGATTTTTATGATTTGATGAAAAACGCTTTTCACGCATGAATTTTTTTCGGTGTCAAGTCTGGTGAATACGATGGATGCTCCAAGAACTCGAAGTTTAATTCATGGATTCTAGCCATTGTCGAAATGCTCTTGTGACACAGTGCATTGTCCTGATGAAAAATATTTTTTTCTTTTGCAAACTGAGTATTTTTTCACGAATTTTTTTCTTCAGCTGTTTACAATAATATTTAGAATTTATTGTTTTACCATTTCGCAAGTAATTAACAAACAAAATTCCTGAGGCTAACACCTTTTTTGACACGAACTCGTTTCGGAGCCAGAGAATCAGGTTCACACTTCTCTTAACCTCTTGTTTTGATATAGGGTCACGGTGATAGACCCAAAACTCATTCATAATGATGAATCGATGTACAAAATCCATTTTATTGCTTCGAAAATGGTCTAAATGTTGTAGAGAAAGTCGCATTAGAATGAGTATTTGTTCCATTGTTAGCGAATGCGACACTCGTTGTGCACACAGCTTTCTGAAACCCAATACTTCAATCAAAATCTTGCTTGCGCTGCCCAATGAAACCCTTAGGGCTCTTTCTAAGTCTCTTGCAGTCACTCTACGATTTTTCAATACGATATCCAGTATTATTGTATTTTAATTGCGATTTCTGGTGTTGTTGCTGTTTGTGGATTTCCTTGACGTACATCACGTCCACGTTTAAATTTAGTAGACCATCTTTCTAATGTACTAATTGATGGCGAAAAGTCCTTATACGCTTTAAAAATTCATACATAAATTTCCTTTGCTTTTTAACTTTCCAAACGTAAAAATTCCAACACCGCACGATATTTGCTTTTTTTCCATTGTAAAAAAAACTATGACACGTCGATAGTATGACTTGTAAACCGAGAATAAATTAACTTATTGAACAACCTTGAACAAAAAGCTCGAATTGTTAACCCCATGAGGAGCTCGTTTATGAGCTCGAAATGAAAGTATTTCCTATGTTTTTTTTTGCGTGGGACCATTTTCATGTGCCAAATGGTCAAGTGACCAGTTCTACTTGAGCACATAAGGTTTAGTGTTCCACAAGGAAGTCTTCGCAGGGCATACCTTTTTTATGGGGAAAACTGTAAGACCAAATTTGTCAGTAATGCACTAATTGCTTGCGCACTTAGAGACTAGAATTCATTATCCAGTTGCAGGTTGCTTGATTTCACTGGCCGTAACGGTATTAATTGCAGCCTTCAGAGAAGAAATAGTGTTATAAGGATGCTTGTTGGTTCCGCGTTCAACATTCATTGGCGCTTACACCCTTTTTGGGTGTTTGGATCAGTTTGTGGGGTGCATCTTGATGTTGTTTCACAAATGGAGGGACCTACAGTTTCAAGCCGTCTCCGAACTGCAGATATGTTTATGAGGAGCTTTTTCCATGTTCAACTACGTCCCATATCAATAGCGAAGCAATTATGAAAAAATTCGAAACACCAGCATCACTTCAGTGTTAAAGTTTTATCTTTGTAAGTGATAACCTATGCTACTTGTATTTTAAATTCCCCACTGCCATTAGAAAAAAGCCTTCACGTGAGTTACTGCATTGACAATGATGCTGATAATTATGATGTTGCTAATTAATTAGCTTTTAGTCGACACGAACATGCGGACCATGCTGCTAAAGTATGCACGCAACGACTACACAATGAGCTGTCAATTGCGCGAAGGTGTAAATTTTAACTATTTACAAACATAGAAATTATCCATAGTCTATGTTGCTATTCAACGTCGTACTATTTGTAGCTTATGCGTGCATACGCACACATATTTACATATACATATAGACTAATATATACGCGAGCTAATAGCACGGATTATCGCTGGCAACAGCCAAATGGCGGCAATTTCATCAACACCTAACATTAGCTAATGCCATCATCATCAACATCATCCGCACCAGCAGCGTTAGGCCACTTAAGTAGCTGTGCTACCAACTTCTACCCATACCAAATTTGCAGTGGTTTGTGTGAGCTGACATCAGTCTTGTTCACTTACTGCCACTCTGGTAGCTATTGTTGACGTTGGCGTTGGCGTTGACGTGATGGATAGCCAAAGTAATTGCTTAATTTATGTTGCTAAAGCGTGACAGGGCCACTTAGGCTAGCCGCAATATCCACCACAGACAAACATCAAAATTGCGCAGTCACTCTGCGCCTGTAATAACTATTTAAACGGAAGAGCAAAAATAGCAGCAAGTGCGACTAAAACAACTATGAACTGAATTACCACCCAACCGACAGACTAACTTCCTGCCTGCCTGTTTGGCTGTCGAGAGGTGACGTTAAGTGTGGAATTACGACACTTCACGCTACTTGGTTGCCTATTTTTTTGTTTCTATTTATAATTATTCTATATTCGCAAGTGTGCTTTCAAGTAAGTTTATTTGCGCTATTTATTGATATTCGTGTTGTTGCTGTCAGCTGGCCAGCAAGCACCCAATCTTGTTGGCAATTTAATTGCTTGACTGAGTCTTAATCTCATATGAGTAGCTTTGTAAATATGAGGTATTATTGGTTATCCACTCAACTATATTGAGATCTGAGATGTGACTAAATAATTGTTGGAACACAGTACGGGAGTTTATTTCTTTTTTTTTTAATTTTTTTTGTTTCTTTTTATAATTTTTTTTTCTAACTTTTTTAAAAGCTTAAAGAACAATAAAATAGTTCAATAAACAAAAGGAAACGCAGTACTGGCAATGAAGGCTTTAAGCTGGCTGGTGAAGAATTGCTGGGTTTTATACGTCGTAGAAGATCGGAATCTTTCAGAAGTTTAAAGAATTTGGAAATATTGGAATCAGAAGGATTAATTAATTTTGATATCGGATCACGAGAGGTATTTTCGCGTTACGGGTTTTTCCAAATACCAAATGCTAATAATGAGAAACCATAAAAAATGAAAACACGAAATTTGCAGAGAATCCATTTACATAAAAATTCAGACCAACTGTTGTCTACATACATGACATGTACATAGGTATACAAAAATTGGTGGTTGAGTAAATAATCTCTTGAAGCTAGACCTATTAACAGCAGTTAGGTGTTTGATAAATAGAGGCAGCAAATGTTGGGCTTGTAAAAATTAGATACACCTTTCTGGCTTTCGGGCGTTTCTTATGCTATTTTTTTTATGCTACTTACATTATGTTGTGTTATCTTGTGTTATGTTATATTTTATACATATTATGTATATCATGTTATGTTTTCTTATGTTATATTATGTTTTGTACGCTTGATACGCGATTATATTATGATGGTGGTATGTTATATTATGTTATGTTATGTTATGTTATGTTATGTTATGTTATGTTATGTTATGTTATGTTATGTTATGTTATGTTATGTTATGTTATGTTATGTTATGTTATGTTATGTTATGTTATGTTATGTTATGTTATGTTATGTTATGTTATGTTATGTTATGTTATGTTATGTTATGTTATGTTATGTTATGTTATGTTATGTTATGTTATGTTATGTTATGTTATGTTATGTTATGTTATGTTATGTTATGTTATGTTATGTTATGTTATGTTATGTTATGTTATGTTATATAAGTATGCATTTTATGTGTATCATATTATGTATGTTTCATTATGATATATTATGTTGTGTTATGGTATTCTATGTGCTATATGCTATGTTATGTTATGTTATGCTATGTTATGTTATGCTATGCTGTGTTTTGCTATGTCATATTATAATGTTTTTTTTTGTTATGGTATGTTCTGTTGTGTTATGCCATGGTATGTTTTGTTATGTAATGTTATGTTATGCATGCTATAATATGCTTTATTATGTATTGTTAGTCACGTTATGTCACATTAAGTTATGTTTGTTATCGTATGCCCCTTAAATATTCAACATGTTATCATATTTTTTGTTCTGCTTATGTTATACTTTATGTTACATATTTCATTTTACGTGACATTGAATAACATCAGATGAAATCATTTTAATTTTCTTGACTAGACCGGACAAAAACATTTGCTTAGTTTTGTCAGATATTCCTACCAAAGGTTCTAAGCGTCTGACAAAACATCTCTCTTTATTACAATTTTTGCTATTTCATACCCTAATTTGCTTTCATGCTGCCAGTCTATACAAAATCAAATCACTTAAGTCAGTACAAAGAAAAAATGCTAAATAAACCAATTTCTGTTCGCAATGGCCAATCAAATAAGGTCATTCTTCAGTGGCACAGCAGGTTCTGGATTGTCTCCATTATGGATCAAAACAATTTTATGTCTGCAGTGTTGGCAAAAATAATAGAAGTGACTTACAAATTCTTTGCCTTATTTGATTAAGGGTACTTTTCAGTAAATCTGAATTTACAAAACATTTTATTAAATGTTAGTTAAGCGTAAAAGAGCATAATAAATAAATAAGATGCAACAGAACTTTGAACTCAGCGCAGAAAAAAATAAAAATTTAAATTAAATAAATGTTAGTGAAACGAAACCAAAATTAGGCAGACTCTAAAAAGAAAAGTACTTCTGAAATTTATGCTTTGCAACTGTCTAAAAGGTGAACCAAAATAGGTAAAGAATTAAAGATTTGCAAATCCACATTCTAGTCAGCAGCGATAAAGTTCAATAAGTAAAACTAAACTTAAGTCAGCCCAATGTCTTAATTTTTCCAACAATTTCAGATATAAGTACGAATGCGTCAGAAGTTATGAGTTTATGGACAAAACTGTTATACAGCATTTATTACGTTAACCATACAATAAATTCTTGTGAGCCTGCTGGTGACAAGTAAAAGCCTAATTTCTATACCGCAAGGACACACGTGGATATTTCTTACTATAACTGAATGCCAAACAATGCCACACATACATAATAGGTACACACATACATACTTATACACAGATAATGAAGGAAAATAATATAAGTGTGTATAAGCAGAAGAATATTTGTGAGTAAAAGTATAAGTGAGAGGCAGGCATTTGTAAAAAATCTTCATATATGAACTTGACGACACCGGTAATTACCTGTAAATGAAGTATGTATGCGTGCGTTTGCACAAGAGAAAAATTATATTTATAAAAGGTATGTAATTGGAAGCGTGTTATTGCGTTTCTATAACTAAATAAACCAAGCTTCTTGTGTCCAATGCACAAATGCTCACAGATTATTGCCTTTAACCTTTGAGGGTATACAATTCGAAATGATGGAAAACTACGCATACTACAAATATTTTTAAACGGCTAAAAAAGTTAGCCATACATTTTTTTGCATAACTAAAGTCATTGCTTGTTTTGTCGATTTCAAGGCGGCGTTGGATAGGGTGCCGAGGAGGCCGTTGACATATAAACTTCGAGAGAGGGAAATATCCAGGAAAATAACAAACCCGATAGAAAATATCTACATGAATACTAGACCAGTGGTTTGGTCGGGAAAAGAAGTATCCGACTATTTTGAAACCTGCACTGGTGTGAAACAAGGATGCCTGTTGTTGCCATTATTGTTCACTTTATGCCTAAATGATTTGTACGAATATTTTGAAAGTGGATTATAGGTTGCAGGCGGGAATATACTTCTTCCTCTTTATGCCGATGATGTTGTTCTCCTGGCAGATAACCCGAAGGTCATGCAATCCATGATTAATAACCTGGATAAATTTTGGTTTCCGGGTCGTACCCCTACACCCAGGACTCATCCCCAGTGATGATGGTGTTGATGAAGTCAGGATCACTGTTTATGGAGTCCAGCATGTCCTGTGAGACTTCAGCACGAAGTTCCTTTTGCTCCGCCGTCAGCAGCTTCGGCACAAATTTAGCCCGCTCTGTCTTCATGGCCAAATCTTCGGTCACAACGGAGTGAGACGAAAAAGTGCTGATATCTACCGCTTCTACAATTTCTCGGATAGTCACACATGCTCATTTCGGCATGTTGATGGCCAACCAGAGCGTGGCTTGCTCTCCGCCGATGTCTGACCGTTTTTAAACCGATTGAACCACCCCTTAATCTGAGTGATGCCCATAGCATCGTCACCGAAAGCCGTCCGAATATTTCGAATGGTTCCCACCTGGCTATCGCCCAGCTTCTGCCAAAATTTGATGCAGTAACGCTGCTCCAATCATTCCATCATTTTGCATGTATTCAAAAACCGACGAGAGCACTAAATACGTTAGTTACGTTCATACTGCTTGACAGCAACTGACGCTAGCGACAGTCCGGAAAAAATTCACACATGTGCAGGAAGGTTAGAGGTCTGCTTATACAAGCGCGCGTAATTAAAATGTTTCAGGTGTTAGAAATAAAAAAACAAAGCCGGATACTTTTCTAACAGACCTCGTACTGCGCTGAGTGGAATATGGAAGTAAGCCCAAATAAATAAGAGATGATGGTCTTTAGAAGAGGTGGAAAAATGGTGTTATCAAAGTGATGAAACTAAAGTAGTGACAAAATATAAATATCTTACTGTCATTCTGATACCAAAAATAGCGTTCAGCAAGCACTAAAGTCTGAAATACTTCAGCAAAAGCTAGTATTAATTGCACATGGAGCGATTTTTTAGCGAAGTCACTCATCTTATTAAAATCAAAATGAAAGCTGTTCCGAGCTGTGTGCAAAGCTATATAAATTTACGCCACTTAAGTTTGGGTTTATGCCTTATTTGATGAAGTAGACACACTTCAACGATACTTCAAAAAAAAATCATTAAACTTTCCGAGTTTACCCCCCAAATTATGCAATAATACTAGAAACTAGAAGATATCTACACAGAGTCATGTGTAGCTCGTATATTTGGAAAGCCATTTATAAATACAATTGCAATAGACGTCCATGCAAACTAATACAAAGTTTGTGTTTCGGCATCTGACCGACAAGTGAATGGATTTCGGTCTGAAGATTTAAGAAAAGATCACCGCTATAGTCTGGGAAGATCGCAGTGTGCAGCTTCTTACGAAAATGAAGTTAAAAGATCTGAACATGGCAAGATAAAAAGCACGACCCAGCGCGACGCGTATTTGCAAGCACTTGGACTACTCAAAAGAGGAATCATATACGAGTAGTAAAGAAGATACGCGGCTAGCTGAAATCACATCAATTCTGACAGCCAGGTGTGGTTTACTAAAGCAAAATGCAACTACGTATGGAAGTGCTCAGAAAATTTACTCCCTGTGCAATTTAAACGAAGAGGAAAATTTCCGGTACAGAGGGAAGAAAAAGCAGCAAGGCTAAATAAAGCTGAAATAATAGATATATATAATGGCCACAATTGGAAAATAGTAATTTATTTTATATAGTCAGCCTCATGCTATAGGGAATTTTTTATTGCAGAGTGTAATTATCAATTAATTTTTGAGCTGTGACAGAAAACATTGTTATTGCCACAAATTTGTTATTTACTTCTTTATGTATTTTTTTATTTAAATGAATTACTGAAATGATGAATTAATGAGAGATGAAATATTTAAAAATAAATAGAGAAATTACTATTTACTCCTATTACTACTGCAGTTATTGAAAAAATTATTAAAATTACAAAAATATCATAAATTCTATTGCAAAAGTTTTTTTCAGTAGTCCATAGTAGTTGATGGTCTTACAGAAATAGTACCAATTTTTCTGCTCTTTTTGCCAACTTCACGTTCAGACTACACAGTCCCCGACCTTAAGTTCAAGAAGCCTTTACGGTACATTATCCACCGAGAGCCGAATGGAACAAAGAGAAGGAGACGGTTCTAAGATGAACTGTGGTGTGGGAGCTGGCTTCCATTCCTATTCCTGGCTACTCAACCTATCTCAGTCAATTCGTCTTCCTGACTATGCCAGCGTGTTTCAGGCAGAACTTCTAGCGATCAGAGAAGGATGCAAATCACTCAAACTCTACAAGGAAGTTAGTGCAAGAGTAGCCATCTTTTCAGACAGTCAAGCAGCTATCAAGGCCTTAGACTCCATATAAAATTTCATCCAAACTAGTCTTAGAGTGTAGATTGCTTAATTATTGGCTTGAAATTAGTCTGATATGGGTTCCCGGTCATAGAAACATACGGGGTAATGAGACAGCGGATGAGCTAGCAAGAAAAGGTTCGATGCTAGACATAGCAGAGGCGGTGGAAGTCGCCCCCACTCAACACATAAAAAGTATCCATTGCTCCACACTATCATGCTTAGCCAAACGAAGATGGAAGCAATTAACTACATGTATTACAACAAAAAACACATGGCCGTCATCAAATCCAAAGGACGAATAATTTGTTAGGATGCTATCGGCCAAGCATCTCACGCATTACTGCAACCCTTACAGACCATTGGAAAGTAGGAGATCATGCAGCTAGACTCAATCTAGCCTTGAATCCTATCTGCAGAACCTGTCAAGCGAAAGGGACGAAGGAAAGTCTTTTCCACTACTTATGTGAATGTCCAGGGTTAGCTCCTTCCGTAAGCCTTTCTTACAGCAAATTAATGAGATCTCAGACATCGAGATAAAAAATTCTCTGCTATGCTGGGACCTCACTAAATGGAGCTGACTTAGAACAAAAAAAAAAAAAAAGAAAAAAAAAACATCCTCACACGAGAACAGTGAAGTAAAACGGTGCTGGTCGCTATTTAGGATTATTGCAGTAGAAATACTCAACCACTTCAATAGCAACAACCACATCACGTTTACACAGTAAATACCAGTGCAAAGTAGTCCAAGTTGTGCACCATTTAAATAATAGGCTTTCATAATTTTATGTTGATAATAATTAAATCTTACCCATGTCTGATGTATTGAATTTTTTTATGTTGGCAAAAGCAAAACAATATTTTATACTTGCAACACTGTGAAACGAGAATTAATATCGAAATCTGTGAAACGAGAATTAATATCGAAAAATGTTAATTTTTGATGTCATCAATGTGGTAATGTTTTTACAGATATTGTGGAGAAGCTTTGTGTATGACAAAGGAAAATTTTTATTTTCAAAGAAAAAAAATCTATTTTAATAACCGCCAGCACAAAAGGGATGCAAAGTATAGCATGTAACCGCACATACATTTGCACGAGTATATACATTAATACATGCATCAGAGTAACTGTGTGTGTATATTTGTGTATTCGTATGTATTAATTGGCTATTTACTGCTCCTCTCCACATTCATTCAGAGTAAATGCCTTAAAACAAAAAAAAAATAAAAATAAAAAAGTGCGTGTACCGTAGTACACATAACTGAAGTGAAACTTTCAAGGCAGACAAAGAAAGAGGTAGAGACCCGAGAGAGAATGAGACAGAGAGAGAGAGATAGAAAGAATATATATCTAAATAAATTCACAACATTTGCAGAGAATACAAATAGACAAAATTTAAAAATAAATTCTCCCTTATCGCTCGACATATTGACAACTCGTGCTTTTACGATAGATAGTTGCATTGTGTGCGGGCAAGCTACTGACGATACGACCCGTGTGCGGAGGCCCTAACTGCGTTTATTCCTAAACATTCTTCAAATTGAATCTGCCTTGTGAATTTCTAGCAGTGACGTTACTATGCTTCGGCATAAGTGTCTTGATTTTACTTAATAGCACTGCTTACATACTATTCACAATAGAGCAAGCGCATCCAACTTTGCATTAAACATCAATCGGCTTTTTTTTGTGCACGGGGACAATTTTGTTTCTTTTTCGTAATATTTGGAGGTAAATTAGTTAAAAAATTCTTTAAAAAAACCGAAAAATCTTAAATAAGCCGATCTTTAAACATAGCGTTATGACTGATGCCCGTAATAAAATAATACAAAGTACATACAAACTGTGAAATGTCAGACGGCTAGCAGCAAATAATCAACCGAAAATAGATGGATTTATGATGGTAAATTACTACAAAATATATAAGATATAGCTCTCTCTCTCTCCTTTTCCTCAACGTTATACCTTTTTTCTCTGTCGCGGAACGAAAATGCCCAACAAAAACAAAAACACAAAGATATGTAGGCATAGTAGGCCCCAACACTCTTCATACAAAAGAAAAACGCCTACAGATTTCACGTTTATATTATAAAAATAATTATATTTTAAGATTATTGAGATTTACGTGAGCTGCGCTGATCTTGCAGTATTCTCGTAAATTTAGTTTTTATAAATAAAACTAATTTTTAAAGGTATTTTTTTACAAAAGTCAATGCAATAATGTAAATGCGAAAACACACTGAACGTGAGTGGGATATTTTTCTCTAGAAGTGGCAAGGATGAGGAATTCCGATGATACCCTAGGAGTTTCAATCGGACAAGAATTGACAGCTATTCAAGTTCTCACGAAACCTACCTTCCAAAAATGTCAAAAATAACATACAAAATCTCATTATTTTTGCTCCGTTGATACAATTTTTAAAATGTTTATTTTTTATGAGGACCTTTTTCATGGCATAAATACCCTCGGAGGTTTGGCATTGACTGTTGAGGGGCCACCGCCATCAAGGAATCTTTTTTGATCATTTGGTGATTCATGCATGGAGATTCTAACCTACGCCAAGTCATATGGCTTCGGTGGCCGCCATGGTTTCAACAATAAATGAAAAAAAAGAAAATCTGACTGGCGTAGTTTTCACAAATGACAACAAAATGAGTATTTTCCCAAAAATGTTTAACAAAAAAATTAAATAAAAATATTAAAAGAAGCCAAAAGATACTTAAACTTAAAAAATTCCCTAAAAATATTTCAATATTAAGGGGTTAATGGTACCCAGAATTTTCAAAAATATTGGATTTTTTTGCATTTTATTAAAATATAATATCTTGAAAATATTGTGCCTGCTCTGATTTGGATGGAAGCTTTCCTTTTTTTACTATATTTTGGATTTGACTAGTATTGTGCGCTTTAAATCGACTCACAGTATAACCCAACAGGAGACGTAAATCGTGAGATATAAAAACAAAATAGTTGTAAAATTTAGAAGACCAGAAGAAGAAATCATGGCAGATGTGCCGCTACTTGCTGCTCATTGACTCGCTGACCCATCTACTGTTCTTACTTTGCATTAATCCACATTAATCCAGCGAATGAGTTCAGCGCTATTACGAGTATAGAGGTTTTCTTTCTTGTTTATTTTTGTTTTTTTTTTTGCTTATCGGTCGAGTAGTTGACGTTTATGTTAGCGCTCAAGTTTTTATTATATTTCACTTGCTTAATGGGGATAGTTAGTTCTCTCGCTTTTCTTCTTCTTCTTCATATATCTTTTTTATATAGATGAGTACATTGCAACAGCTTTCCTTGCGGTTCACATTTAAAGCTGCCAAACTAGCATCATAAGCACCTGCTGGCGCTATCATTTTCTTAAAGCTGACTATCATTTATTTATTACTACTATATTTTTCGGCTATCTATCAGTCGCTATTGCTGTGTGCTGGTAATGTTGTGTGTGTGCGCGCATGTAATAAAATCTGCTATCATTTAATGTTGTCATAAAAATCACATAAATTATCTTGTCGTCGCGCTTATTTCCTTTCTAAGTATTGTGTTTTCATATAATATACATTCATGTATATACGAGGGTGGAGGGAAACATTTTTTGCTTGATACAGAAAAATATTTTTCGGGACTTTTTTCATTTTAATTTCGATTGTTGTTGTTATTACAGCACAAAGCATTTTTTCATGTAAATTTTCGTCGTTGTTGTGTTAGCAGGAACAACGTTCCCTGTTCAAATACGGGGAATGATGCTGGAGTGATAATCCCTGGCCGGCCATAAATTCGGCTCCTTCGGGTAACATGGAATCGACTGTCGTGGGAATGTCACTTTAATTTTTAATTTAGTCATTTAATTTCTTAATTTGATCTTAATTTAATTTAATTCTTAATTTAGGTAGGTAGATAGGTAGGTAAAATGGCAAGAGTACCACAGGCCCTCTTACTTACGTGCCGTTTTGATGCCATAATGTGGACCACTAAAAATTTTGGGCAGAGAAAACCTTCTACTGCCATTCAGTGCTGTTGATGTAGTGGAGGAGAAAAAGGGGATATAGGCTGGAGAATTCCTTCAAGTCATCCCCAAAGGCCACGCTAAGGAATCTCAGGCGCCTAGCCGCCAGAGCCGGACATTTGCAGAGAAAGTGTTCAACAGTCTCTTTCTCTGCAGGATCCCCACAGCTTCTGTAATAGGGGTTGCACGAAATTCCAAGTTTCTCCGCATGAGCACCGATCACCCAGTGAACAGTGAACAACGCAATGAGTTTGGAAATTGAATGGCGTGGGATTCCCATCACCCCAAGCGTTCTGTTTCTATCGTATTGGGGCCATAGTGTTTTCGAAATAGCATTTATCTGGTTAATTTAATCTGGTTAAATTTTATTGCATTTTTTTTATTTATTTCAGGAGGTGGAAATCATTTATTTAGATAGTGAAGCAAATAAAAGTCGCTTGGGTCTACAACTGGTGAATAGGTTGGATGGGGGGACCAATGCAAAGCGTAGTTTCGTTGATTTTAACCATCGCGGCGACCGACTTATAGCAAGCGAGTCCAGGGCAATTGATCCAACTGTTTTGGACATGGTCAAAAATTTTTCTTAAAGTTCATTTATTTCTGTATAATGAGTATAATAATAAGTAAATTGAAGAATAAATTTTTTTTTTATAACCTTGAGATTTATTCAATGAGTAATTTGATATGCGACTTTTCAAAGCCTTCGACTATTTTTAACATTTTTATACTCCGCATATTTCCTAATTTTTTTGAAAAAAATTATTTCATATTTTATATAAATTTTAATTAAATTTAATAATTAAAGTTGAACTAAGAAATTTAAATTAAAATAAAAAAAAAAAATTGTGTAACTTTTTTTTATTTATAATTAGCTGAAATTAACCTCAGTAATCCCTGAAAGTTTCATAATATGATACCACTAACTTTTCAAGTTAGATTTTAATACGTACAGCAGACGACTGAAACTTTTTTGGGTGTTTGAGCGATCTCCTGCTCCTCTTTGTGGAGTGCGTCTTGATGTTATTCGACAAATAGAGGGACCTACAACTTTAAGCCGACTCTGATCAGCAAATGATTCTTTATCAGGATATTTTTATGGCAAAAATACCTTCAGGGGCTTGCCATTGCCTACTGAGGGGCGATCGGTATCAGAAGACAACTTTAGCTATTATTTTGGTGTTCCATGCACAGATATTCGACCATACGCCCTTTAGAATAATAGTCACGCACCAACACGTTCGGCTACGACGGCCGTCATAGGATCAGCTATTAACAAAAAAAGTAAGAAAAAATTCTGAGTAGGAGTATTTTGCAGAAATGACAATAAAATAAATATGTGTCCAAACAGTTTTAACAATATAATTAAATTTTGCAGAAAAAAAATTAAATTTCACAAACAAAAATTTTAAAAAGTAATATTCAGTAAAAATGTTAAAAGTAACCTTAAATATTTGACTTAAAATATATTTCAAAGTTTTTCAATTTACTTCACTTTCATAAGTCTAGAAATAAAAGAATTTTCAGAAAAATTTAGCACCCTGTCCTAAATACGTGGATCACTTGTTTCACGATTTTTCATAGGTTGTTGGGTTTAGTGTTGCGTCTGAATATTATCGGGGAAGATACATTTTTCCAGGTCTTAAAATCGTATATGTCCAGAGATACAATGATTTTCTCCCATTCCGCGGTTGGCTTACCTTGTTGCAGTGTAAGGCTGCAGTCATGTTTCATCTACAATTATAGGTTAGGTTAGGTTAGGTTGACCCGGCTGGCTGAAAGTCATCACATATCCCATTTGTCCTTAGTGTCACCAGGTGGATCTAGACTTCTACGTTTCTTCGTAGAAGACATCTTGTAATATATCTGCGTCTTTTGCTAATCAAAGTAAAGCTGAAGCTCTATCCATGAGAGGTATTGTAATTTCTCATATTGTAGAGCTCCTAAGCATTTTAATCTAGTTCTAGCTAATGCTGGACAGGAACATAGAAGGTGTTCTAGTGTGTCCCTCTTTTCTAGTTCATTGCAAAATTTGCAGTTATCGTTATTTGTAATTCCTATCTGGTATGCGTGCGCAGCTAGCAAATTGTGACCTGTCAGCATACTTAGGATAGTTCTTTCTTTTCTAGACAGAGCTAGTACAAATCGGACGTATTTGTCTGCACACTGTGTACCCCTGATTTTCGCGGTTTTGCAAGTGGCTATGATAGATTATTCCACCTTTTGTCTATCCGTGTTTTCATGTCCACAGTGATGCCATTGTATGCCGTATTTAAAGGTTTCCGTGTGTAGTTTTCTTGTTCAACTTGTCTGTAAACAGCGCTTTTGGCAATCTCATCTACAATTTCGTTTCCTGCAATGCCCTTATGTGCGGGTACCCAATAGATATGCAACCGTCTATCTGCGGCTAATCTCTCTATGGCTTCCCTGGTTTTTGGAACATTTTTAGATGAAATTTCGTATGAGTTTATTGCTTTTATCGCCGCTTGGCTGTCAACATATATATTTATTTGGCGTTGCGTGATGTCTTTGCGAATGCTAACATATTTGCGCAGCCTTACCTACAGCAAAGACTTCTGCTTGAAAGATACTGCAGTGGTTAGGAAGCTTAAAGGGCTGCCTGATGCCTAGCTCTGTGCAATAGATCCCTGCTCCTACTCCGTCTAACATTTTCGAGCCATCAGTAAATATATATAAAGAGTATTTAGATTAGGTGTCATTCCTTTTTTCCATCCCTCTTCTTTTATTGTTGTTTGAAACTTCGTCACCCAATTGCATTTCGGAGTCGTATAGTCCGTCTGGACCCTGCAACTCATCTACAATTATAGATCGACACACAAATGCCTTTAGAAAACTCCTTTTATGCTGAATCGGGTTACTTTTTTATTTGCAATTGCGTCAGTCACTGCCATTGAAAGTTTTTTATAGCCAAACATTCCACAAATTTTTCCATTTTCATGCCAGTCTATCTAATAGAGTAATCAACTTGAAAGTTGGTAGGCAGGCTCATCTTGGATAGTTCCATAGAATAAACACCAGCAATAAATCAAGCCTGCTAGCTCGACTTATGCATCAGACCACACATTTTTCACACCACCCTCGTATAATCATACGTTAAAATGTGTGTATCCGTCGAAATATCTATGTGCTTGCATTATCTCAAATTTAGTGACTGTCAAGCTTCTTCTGTTCCCTGTCAGCATTTGTATAGTCGTAAGTTTATTCTTACACTTTTTTAGTTGATTTTTTTCTACTATTTACTTTGCTTTTTTATCTTTTCTCATTTCTGTCACATTGTTCCGTTTTCGGTATGAATTTTTATCTCTTTCTTAGTGTCACAAATGAATTTCTAGTACTTCGGATTATGTGATACCAGTATTATCGCTGAGTGATAGTTAAGTTCTCACCATCATTTCGGTTGGTGTTGGTGTCATGTATGACGTAATTTTAGTACGGGCTTTAATGGAGAATTTTTTCGGCGGCAACATTCTTGGTAGTAAAATCTTGTAATATCATCATTTACTTCAACCGAAGCAACATAAAAAATTCAACGAACATAACTACACTTACATGGATAAGAAAAGATAAAAGTAAATTGCGAATTTACCATAACTTTCGAAAATACTTATAGCAAGTCATAACTTATTGAAGAAGGACAATTTATTTGAGTTCGTTCGCTTTACTCAATTGAATTATGCCTTTAATTTATCATCAGCGCATATCTGGTTTTTTAGTTAGTTCTGTATGGTTGATATCTTCTGCCTTCTCCTCTGATTCTCTGTTATTTTGGCTCGCTATCGCTAATCAGTGGTTTCGCCTTTATGTTATGTGAATCAACTAAGAATATCAAGTGTTGACGAGTTCTTGTCAACTGTGTTTTTCTAATGCAAAAAATGTGTTCCTTTTAAATACTTTGCCACTATTGCTGGGTTCACAGCTCAAGGCTGACTTTGTTATCGGTGTTAATGCTGGCTGCTGTCAACAGAGACGTGGGTGCCGATACGCGAGTGCGCCGACTGTTTGCTTGAATACAAGAGGTACTTCCTTTTGTCCTCGTTCACCACCAGACCCATTCGGTTTGCCTCTTTATCCAGTTTGGAGAAGGCAGAACTAACTGCGAGGTTGTTAAGGCCGATGATGTCAATATAATCGGCATACGTCAACAATTGTATGCTCGTATAAAAAATTATGCCTGAGCGATTAAGTTCTGCGGCTCACACGATCCTCTCCAACATTAACTTAAAGAGGTCATACGACAGGGACCTTGTTTGATTTCAAACGGCTCTGAAAGGTCCTTCTAATTCGTATGGCGCTGTTGGTATTGAGCAAGATCATCTTGCATAGCCGTATTAGTTTCGAAGGGATACTGAATTCAGACATTGTGGCATATATGCAACTTCGTTTCGTACTGTCGATTGCAGCTCTGAAGTCAACGAAAAGATGTTGTGTGCCGATTCTCCTTGCATGGGCTTTTTCCAAGACTTGGCGTATTGTGAATATCTGGTCGATTGTGGACTAACCACACTGATAAGGTCCAATTAGTTGGTTGATGGTGAACCTTATTGGAGATATTTAGAAGACTAACCCCGCGGTAATTGGCACAAATTGTCGGATCGCCGTTCTTATGGATTGGGCAGAGCACACTTAAACTCCACTCTGCAGGCATGCTTTCATCCGACCATATTTTGTTAAAAAATAAAATTTTACAAGGTTCGTTCAAAAAGTTATTAGCCTTCAAAAATGGTTTTTTAAAAACCGCTATTGTGCTGGCGACACGGGACTCACATTAGTCTAAAATCAAAAAGGCAAAATGCTTCTTACTCTGTATAAATGTCAGCCTCATCGATGGCGCCAGCAAGAGGAAGCGGGCGATCGCGGTAATAGCGCAGGCACACGAAATTTAGCGAGGTCCTCAACCATCTGTGCGATCCTTCTGCCAGGAAAATACGGGATACAGATGGCGCTTCAAGCAGTAAAAAGGCATTGTTCCTGAGCAACGACAGGTGGGCATTGCCACTACTTAGGACTGGTAGCGGCAGTCCTACTGTGTCATAAATCTAAACAGATTAACGAAACGAACGCAAGACTGAGTCTTGTCGAGGCTCTATGCTCCCGAGAGGAGTGAGCAAGGAAAAAAAATTAATATCGTTATCGTGTGAACTACATTCTTGAAAAAAATTTAAGAAATTTCTGACGTTCAAAGTAAAAAAACTGTTTTCTGACTTTTTTTTACTTTAAAGGTCCAAAAAAACTACTGGAATTTTTTTTCAAATGATCGTAGAAGAGACAGCAACGACGCTAATTGTAGTTCACTTAAATTTTATTTCATCAAAATTGGTTCCGGGAATCCGTGTCAGCAGCCACGTACCTTTTTTTGTAGCACCATTTTTTTGAAAGCAGATAACTTTTTGAACAAATCTCGTACAGCTAAAGAAAAATTTTTGTTTATTAGAAAAGAACCAGAAAATAAAATACTGAGAATAGAAATAATAAATCCGTTTTCGGTTCCGTTTCGATTGCTTTAAAAAAACATAAAAAAACATAAAAAACCACATTTGAAATACGGCGAGGACCTCAAGCCAATCCATTAACACAAAATTAGAAAATCTGCAAATTAATGTCCAGCTTGTGAAAGGGACGATGAAATGGTGGAACAAATCCTGTGCGTCTGCTCCGTCATTGCTCGAATCAGGTTTGAGGTCTTTGGCACTGATGTGTTAAGAAGGGACCACCTTGGCTCCTTGATCTACTCAGATTTCTTCGGAGATCGGGTAGATTTAAAGAAAATGAAAAGGGAATCCAATGTAGTACAGACAATAATTGTGTCTGAGTGCTGCACTTGCTAGTTGTTGTAAAGTCGGTTTACTGACGATAGTTTAACGTGACAACGTCATAAGAAAATATTGATGGAATGGTTGCAATTTTCAAAACAAAATTTTAATTTTATTTGTTTGATAGATATTTTGTATGGATATAGAGGAGGAGGTAAATGGAATTGCAATAGATAGGTCAAGTTACATTTACACAAACGTGAAAAATGACAAAACATTTATCAAGTTCATGAAAGATATCTTCAATTTCGATTGTGCATCAGACGTTAATAAGTCAACAACACTAAGAGGCAACATCATCGATTTGCCTTTTTCAAGACACTTTACACTCGAAACACTCCCTTTCATTTCCTACTTTTTCTATCATCGTCCTATTCTCAACAGAGAATTGGTTTATTACCACGCACACAGGAAGAAGGCATATGCAAATACAAGTATGTAAATTTATATACATACATATGCGCATATACATACATATATATGCTCTCTCAAGTAGGACAGAGCCAGATGTCGAACGTTGCCGTTCGTTTGCTTTGTTCGTTCCGCGCTTTCGCTTGCAGTTCATTCAAGGTAACGGCAATGAGCAAGGTAACGACAAATGAGCAACGTAACGACAAATGAGCAAGGTAACGACACATTTTTTCGTGCGTGCAGCCGGCTAAATCGAATTATAAGACGTTATCACGTCAAAAAAAAAAACACAAAACAAAATAAAAATACATCTGGCTTAAGGGAGATGATAGATCAATGACAGGTTATTCTACTCCCATTCAAGGTATTTGAATTTGAAAAAGAAATATTAACATTAAAGACCCTTCACTAATTCGATTTTTAGCTTTAGACTGTGATACATTGCTACTAATATACATATATCTTTCTCTTTTCAGGTAACTACTGTTCACAAAAAATTTTCACGCAGCATCTAAATGAAAATTGCCTATAATCAATGTGAGTGTTCTTTAAATGCTTTAAAACATCGCAAAGTCCTATTAAATGACTAAAATTTGAGTATTTAAAATGGTTTTGCTTATTTTACAAATCATTTGAGGACAATTTTACAATCGAAATAAATGCTAATTAGTGGAAAATTCATTAAAATTTTACTAAAAATTTCGAAGACTAAAAATTAATGTAATACCCGCCCAGTCTAGACCGCTCCCACTGGCGCAAACCACAAAAGCACAACTCACTTGTGTTTTGCAAAACTTAACCAAAAAATTAATTAATTGAAAACAACATTTGAGTGAGAAGAGCCAAAGCTCATTCTCGTTATTGTTACTCACCACACGCTGGGTTAGTCTGAGTAAGCGAACAAAATAAATTTAAACGCTTTACGACTAGCAAACAAACACACACGGCGGTACTTAGCGAAAATTGCACACTTGAGTATATGTATGTGTTATTGTTGTTTTTGTGCACGCTATTTCAATAGCAAACATTAATGTCACAAAACTTTGGTCGTAAGAAAACTATTTCAATCACTTTTGACACCAAACTGGATAATCATATTAACGCAAGCAAGCGGTAAGCAGGCAACGGGATACTGAGGATGTAAATGTAAAGGGGTTTTTCGGTGAGGGTGGCACGAAAAAAACTGACTGTAAGGCATTAAAGAAGTCCTTTTTTATTTCAAAAGCCCACGTCTGCTAGTAGATATGTCCAACAGCAGACGCCATAACCCTCGCTTACATTGAAGCTTTATTTTTTACATGTGTTGCCTAGACCCGTTACCTATGATTTCCATTGGCCGTCAGTGGCTATATAATGAACAATAGGTTTGGCAGATGTTGCCAAAGCAACATGACTGTCACAGAGGGTATGCATCCACCCTTCCGTGTTGGAGAACCCTTCACATATGCAGATAAGTAAGTACTCACATTAGATCGGGCCCTGTTCCTAACTTCGAGAGGACTTCTATATATTGGGTCGGCAACTAAGTAATTGCCGATGTTTTTAGAAAATCAAAGACAATTTTTTCATTGAACTAAATGACTTTATTCTGTAATGCATTGCCCACCAAAAATTCTGGTTTTTATTAGCAAAAAAATTAATCAGGTACGATTTGACATCATCATCATTATTGAAATTTTTACCATTCAAGGCGTTTCGTAAAGCTCGAAACAAAAAGTATTCAGATGGTGCAAGATCAGGACTATACGGTGGACTATATGGTGGCAAAACATCCCAACCAAGCTCCAATAGTTTTTGCCGAGTGACCAAAGATGTGTGTGGCCTTACATTGTCATGATGGAGTACAATACTTTTTCGACTTTTCAATTTAGGCCACTTTTCTTCAACTGCATTGTTTAATTTCGTTGGTTGTTCAATGTAGACATCAGAATTGATCGTTCGGTTGGGTGGTAAGAGTTCAAATTAGACAATTCCTTTGTAATCCCACCTTCCTTTGATAACTATCAGCTTTTGATGTTTTCGCTTGATATTCTTCTAAATAACCCATTTTTAATCGTCAGTTATCAGTGGTTTTAAAAATAGATCATTTTCATTACCTTTCTCTAGCAAATCGCAGCTGTTAATGCGTTGCGTTAAATGCGGTTCTTTCAGTTTGTGAGGAACCAATGTATCGAGTTTTTGAACAGAGCCAAGTTGTTTTAAGTGATTTTCAATGCATGTATCACATGAAGCCTCTCTGCAATATCACGTGTTGTACTACACTGTGCTACAAAAAAAAAAAAAACGAAATACACCTGACAAATTACACACTGTAGGTTGTTTATATAGTCGAATAATGCATAAAAATAGTTTTGTTATATTTTTTGTACCCTCCAATTTTTGTTTATTTATAAAAAACCGTTTTTTCAGACTTTGCGCGGTAATCTACGGATATGTCAGTCATTTTTTCACCGCTTTTCAATATTTTATATGTTTTGAAAATGATATTGTCAGACCTTTCAAATGATGTACAACAAGTAATTATTCAAACTAGTTAGTTGTGATTTTTATTTGATTAAACCTGGAGAAAGTGCTTTTTTTTATAATTTTTTTAACTTTAACAATTTTTATTGCATAATTTTACAACAAAATTAAAGATGTTTGTTAATATTCTTTGAGTGTATTTATTAGCGAAGAAATTAATGTACTACTTTCAATAATCGGATAAAAATTGCGTAAACTACGATAGTTTTCCGTAAATAGAAAAAAATGCCTTGAATATCTATCCATTTGTGGAACCATAGTTTTTGTCTTCAATGATTATTTACTTGGAAAAATCACTGCATGCTTTATGTATTGATAATAAATGTTTGACAATGACAATTTATCATAAATTACAAATGAAAGGTTTACGTGTTTCTACATAATTTTGCGACATAATTTTCGCGCGATTTCTGAGGCGCAGATACCCTCCTCCTCCCACAGGAAACAGGTTTTTTACTCAAAAATTCATTACTCAAAAACAACTCATTTTAGCTACTGGGCATTCAACTCAATTGAAGTTTGAGGTGTCCTCTTGATTTGGAAAAAGTTATATAAAAAAAAATACCCTTTTTGAAATATTGAATTTCGAAAAAATTTCAATTTTTTTTCTTTTTTGCTAAATAAAAAATTTTCAACTAATTTTTTGCAATTGTTTCTACATGAAGTCGCTCGTGTAAGTAATGACGATCATTTTGAACCCATAATTATTAAAATCGGTTCGTTTTTGACTAAGTTATGAGCATTAAAAAAGACAAACAAATTCTTATATAATGAAAAAAAAATCGATTTTGAGCCGAAGAACAAAATTGCCGATAAGTCTTGAAAAAAAATTTTTCCGGGCGAACAAAAAAATACGTGTCTTATTATTTTGACTAGAGAGCAACATATTTGAGTTACATCGAAATCGAAGCACGGTTGAATTGAAATGGAAAGCATCATTGGACATTTCGCCGAGCTCCTACACAACTGTTGTTCCACAAATGGTGGGCACCTACAGTTTTAAGCCGACTCGTAACGTGAAATGGTTTCCTATGAGGAGTTTCTTTATAATAGAAATGCATCCGAAGGATTGTCGTTGTCATAATAAAAAGCTTCGTTTTATGGAAACTAAAACAGAGTAGTGCGAAAACGAGAAAATTTATTTCACTGCCCAAAGGCGGTTCTTTAGGTTGCTTAAATACTCTCGAAGCAAACTTACTTCACGAACCAACCTAATGTACGTATCTAGAGGAACAATTTGTCTCCCTGCACCACCACCCAGTTGCACACATACATATTTTAACCCCACATTTAAACCCAATTGAAAATGGGATAAAATTGGCTGTGAAGTAAGCATTTTAACGTTAGCATCCAAAATGGGAGCAAATGAGCCAAAAGTACGCAATGTGTTTTGTTATTTAACCACGAAAAGTTTTCGTATTTTGGCATGTGTTAAACAAAATAGTTGAAATGCTCTTTTAACAGTAGTTTTTTCTGGTAAAATATTTTCTGTGTGTGCGCTGGGGACGCGCTATTGTTGTTGGTGCTTTTACTCTGTCGCATAAATGGCAAACAATAGAAGCTATTATCGGTTGTGGGTTAAAGCTTTTCCGCTTGAATGGACTCCGGAAAAGTGTTGTTGCCTTTCTGCTGAGCTCAGTTGAATTAAATTGAATATTTTTGGTATGGAAATCATGCGGCAAATATGTATGCTGCTACTTGAGTACATATCTACGAGTGTATTGATTAATATTCAGACGCATTTAACTCTTTCATGTCACACATCAATTGATATTAGTTTTGTAGCTTTATTCGATTTCAGTTGTAAGTGTCATTTTCTGCTTTTGAGCCCTGCGGATTCATAGAGCGACAAAGCTGCGGGCAACCTTAGGCCGAATAGGGCATGTGGCACTTCTAGGCGCTATATATATGGAGAGAAATGGAAATACAGGGCTGACAGGAAATTAAATGAGTGGTTCGTGGGGCATACCTGTCAGATATATGTAACTTGTGACGTTTATTGTAGTATATGTAGCTTACAAGCTTACAGTTGATATGCAATTATTGGTAGAGAGAAGATTAACTGGTCTCCAAGCTAATGCCATGCAAGTGAGTACGTTGCCACATTCGCAACTAAAAAAACTTAGCAACATTAACTTAGCTTCAAAGGAGGATAGTGAAGCCAAATAATGATGATATCAGCGCTTATGAGAAATATATTAACGTTGCTTCACCTAAAATATTCACATTGGGCAGGGCTAATATGGGCAGAAAAGCATAATTGATGCAACAGTCGGAGTATCTACCCTCCGTTGGACATCTTTTTTAAAACCTTCGGTTGGGCACCCGGATCTGGCCGAAACCCCATGTAAATATTTGAATATATTTGTATGGGAATAAGTGGCAAATGCTCCACATTTATAATTGTTTTTCAAGTATCGCAGGTATATATTTTTAATTTCTTATATACTCCATCGCCGGTGCAAAAATAATTGCTGAAAATATTCTGTTTTTGGAAAAAAGGATTTTTTGTTTTGTTCTTTTTTTTGACTAATTGCGCAGGAAGTTGAAAAAAAAATTATTACAGTGGAATTTATGGTAAAATATGCAATTATATTTATTTATAAATTCGGTGGAAGGCACGGAAAACATGTATAATTGATTTTTGAGTGCTGTTGCCATACTGGATTCTTGCAAACGATACGAAACGAAGTTTTCGATGGAGCTTTTCGCTTCCTTGTAGACAAAGACGACAAACTCTCGTCGTTGTGAGTGTACGGGCTCCGGTTGGTTGGTTGGCTACAATATTCTCGGGTATAGTAACTGGTTTGTTGAAAAATGGTTTAAAAGTCAAAAGAGTAGTGAATTGAGCAATAACAGTTGGATTATTCATTCGATTTTCGACGTTTGCAAAGACCAATGATAAATTCGTCAAAAAATTTCGTCTTGCATCCCTTCGTCTGAGCCCTTCCACGTCCTTGCAAATTCAAAACGTTGCATTCGTTGTCGCCATATGATCCAACAAACGCTTTGTTTCACCAGAAATGAAATAGAACAATTCTCGTCTAGCCAAACTGCCCAACCGAATGCTTACTTTTTAAATTCTTTTCGTCATGTTCGAGGATCCCTTTTAAAAGGTTATATCCATAAATCGATAGAATCGCGAAGCTTAAGTCGTTAGTTATAAAAGAAATATAATAAATAAAAATAAAAGAATAAATAAAAATTACAAAAATATAATGAAAGAAATATGTTACATTCACGTCTAAAGTCAAAAAAGGTCTGGTCAGACCGGAATGCGCAACAGCGGGTTAATCGTTTATCAGTCAGGCCACCCTTTGCCACCCATGTGATATGGTAGTGAGCCCCAAACAGCAGACGCTAACAGCAACCTAACCATAAAGCTACTTGAGAGCCATCTGATCTGATCAAAAAGTGAGCAACAAAACTAGTCTGTTGTATTAGATGGCAGGCAAGCTTCAAATTTTCTTTCCTAGGGATCAGCAATGGTGGGCTAATATTGCTAAAGCAGAGATTGTAATGAGGAGTGACAAACAGAGTACGAGCTTACAGGTGCATCATGAGGGAAAATAGCAACAATGCTGTACTACCTACTCTTAGAGGAATCAATGAAATGGCTGACAGGCAAGCAACTCTTGAGGTGCTTCTTCTAGGTAAAAATTCAATGGCCAGCAATGTCCACTAGTGATGGAAATTGAATTTTTTAAATATTTTGCACTTAATAGTAATAGTTCAACAGTTGCTTTTAATTAATCGTTGTAATTTTGTTGAATTAAATAATTTATTTGTGCTGGATTAGTCTCGGTAATTTTAAAATATGGATGTGGCTGGCTGCTACGATATTTCTAAATCTGTAATATTTGACACTTGAGTGAGTCACATCCCAATGTTAGGTACTAAACCTTCGAAGCGACCGTTTAGTTCACGGTGAGGGACAAAATATGCTTTGCACATAAATCTATGTTATGTCCCAATCCATATGGGTCTCTTCCGAACAGATCTGCGTTAACTAATTTAGCAGACTTTATCAAAGCTAAGTAGATTTTTCTAAATTGATATTAATAAGTAAATTTGAGAGTTATGGCTTTCATTCTCAATTTATTAAGTGGTTAATTTCCTATCTTAATAATAGGTGCTGTGTTGTTCGCCTCTATAATTCATCGTCTTATTCTTTTGTTGCTTTGTCTAGTGTGCCCGAAGGTAGTGTCCTAGGTTCGTTACAATTTTTCTTTTTCATTAGCGGTATTTCCTCTTCTTTTTCCAAGTATAATTTTCTTCTAAACGCGGATGATCTGAAAATATATTATAAAATCTACTGGACATTCATTCACTCTACAGTGTGAGTTGAGTAACTTAAATAGTTGGCGTGCCTGTCCCTCGATAATAGTGAATGTCACTATACTTCTTATGCGAAAGTCTTCAATATTGTTTCAACATCTTACTTCGTCGCAAACCCATTGCTAAAGACAATGAGTGCATTAAAAAACCTGGATGCCTATTTTCACTTTGAGCTCAGCTTCACCACTCATATGAATTATATTATTTCTTGTACTCGTTTTTAGTTCAGTATAGGTTATAATACGCGGTATTTGTTTGTAGACCGTTTCATGCTATATTATTAGCTTAGAGTCTGTTCAGAGAGCTTTTATGCCATTCTGTTTGTTGGTTAAAAATAAATAAAAGCCACACAGTGAAAAAAAAAATGAAAATATGAAATGAATCATAAGTCTTCGAGGGAATGTCTGAGGCCAACAATCCTGCAACTCTCAGGTACTCATGCACTGTCCAAAGAAAATCCCTACAATGTGACTCTTAGGAGGATTGCTGCTGATATTTCTGGCCTATTAATGGAAAATTGAGCATTGGTGGTTGAAAATGCTTTTATTTATGTATGTATTCATGCATTCTTGTCTTGTTAATTCGCGTCCAAAATTATGAAAAGTAGTCGGACGAAAATGGTCACGGCTTAATTTCATTTCTTGCCGAGATGTACTTCCACAGCCGCCGTAGTCGAATAAGTTGGTACGTGGCTATCATTCGGGAGTCTCTAGGTTTGAATCTCCGAGCATGAACATTAGGCAGGCAATGGCAAACCTCCAAACGTAATTATACCATAAAAAAGCTACTCATGAAACACATTTGCTGTTCGGAGTCGACTTAAAACTTTTTTTGTGGTAAACAACATTAATATGGCTCACAAATCATGACGTTCTGAGTGCGTTTATGCTAAAACATGCCAAGTTTATGGAAACGTCGAACACGCTAGAAATGCCAAGGGCAAGAGTTATAAATAGCAACCCTCGAATGAATTCCGAATCCCATCTGAGGTAGCTGTATAGTGGAATCAGCCAAGCATCTAATATTGCTTTCGTAAGCCTAAAAATCAGACATTTTGCTACTCATTTTTTAAAGCGAATCATATCAGTCTCCATTTTTCAGCCACCTTGGGGACTAAAATTGCTTTGATTAGAAAGTGCAAAATTTTTAAATAGTATCCACCTTTTTTATACAAATAACGCTTTTGTAACCGTTTTCGGCGCGCCTTCGTTCTCGGTCATATTTAAGTACTTTTTATGCCTTCCAAAGTGACCACTACCTTGGGCCAACAATAAAATTCAACCAAGCCCCGTACCTGCCTTTAAAATTGTTAACGAATTAAAAAAAAAACCTTTTACTAACTTTTTATTGTCGATAAAACTGCAAACTACTCTATGCTTTCATCAAATTTTATAATTTTTTATTAGCTTAATTGCGCGAAAACTCCTCTCTTAAAGCAATTAGTCTTTGATATTGCAACACTTAGCCATTTACTCAAAAGTCCTCATACACCATTTCCGATTATCGCGAAAGAATAATTGGTTGCAAAGAATAATCATTCCTCTTACACATACACACTCACTCACATACACACGCAATACGGGAAAATTCCTGTCCCTTATCCACACTTAAGTGCTTATTTTTTACGACTAACATAAAAATGTGAAATGGTGTCAGATGTGCCATATAACGGTAGCCAAACTCATAACTTGAAGAATGTTGCTGTGAAAATTGTAAATGGAAAATGTTATCAGTAGGAAGGAGACGGTACATATCAATTTATTTACGCGAATATATGAGTTTATGCAAATGAATGAATAGAGTGAGCAAGCAGATAATGAAAATAGAAGAAGAAGAGCAGAAAATGTTTTGAATACAAAGAAGGAAAGCGCCGAAAAGCGGGATCATTAGAGACAATTGAAGTTGCATATGAGTGACTATGAGCTTGCGAGCTTGCGAGACCAATATTTATGTGGGTGCATTTCTCCAACTGTTCATATATAATAACTGTAAATATATGTGACAAAAGCAAAGCAAGTTAGTCGGTTGCCACAGACTTCGATGCGAATTGCGGACATGGAGCAACAATTTTTTATTTTTAATTCTCTCCCACTCTAGACAATGGCACGCCTCGATTGTAATGGGTTTTCCAATAACAGCTGTTATAGGTGAATGGATTGCGCTATCGAGAGATAACAAACGATTTTTTATGGTCAGAATTGGATGGTATTGAGCTGGACGACGTTTATTTTCAACAAGACGGCGCTACGTGCCACAAAAGCAACGAAACCATTGATCTTTGACGGGAAAAGTTTCGGGACGAATTTGGGACGACCCGTCTCAGGCCCAAAGCATTGAAAAAATCGAATGGCATGAGCCTATCGATATGTCTAGGTCCTCAGCAACTTCTCTAACGGTGATTCGACGATTGGCCCATACCATTTTCTTCACTTCATCAATTTTTTCGTCTGTTGTTGAAGTGCTCGGGCGTCTGGCACGCTTTTCGTCGTTCACATCTTCTCGGCCTTCTGAGAACATTTTGTACCACCGATAAAAGTTGCTTTGGTCCAAAGTAGATTATCTGTATGACACAGTCAACATTCGAAATGCATCCACGCATTTTACACAAAATTTTATGCAGGTTCTTTGATCCATCATATTGAATCGAAGACGAGTCGAAAAAAATTAACTGAACATTCAAAATGGCCGAACTCGTCGGCAGGAGTGAGAGACATGAGTATCAACATATCGCCACAAAAAAAATCCAAATTCGAATATACGTAACCTGCGAAATTCAAAATTCGCGACACTTTTTAAACGCACCTCGTACACCCACAACGAGAAGTCCAAGGGTCACCATTGATATCACCACACGATCTTGGCGGCCAATTCACTGGTCCGAGACAAGAAATAAATTGCTCACCGAAACGATGACGCCGTAAGTCCATTGTTCCAAGGGCTCTATGGCGAGTAGTGTCGTCTTGTGGAAACCAAATGTGGGACCGTGTAGAGGGCACTTACTTCAGTTTCGGCATCCAAAAGTCATATATCATGCCACGATAGCATTCGCCATTCACTGTTACATTGTCGCCAGCCTCTTCTTTGAAGAAATGTGAAGCAATGATTCCTCCAGCCCATAGGCCGCACTAAACGGGTGCTTTCAATGGATGGGATGTTGTGGTTGTTCTTGAATGGCTTGCTCTTCAGGCCGAAGACGGCAATTTTATTTATTGTTTATTTCCCCTATTGGAAAAAATATTGTACCGCTAATCTGATCATCCTTTGTTGGAGAGCAGAAACTTTCAAGTTTTTTTTATACTTAGGGATTTGAAAATATAATGAGCATGTGTAAGTGACCAGATTTGACTGCTCGCGGTTAAAAAAATGTGCAGGAATAATCAATTTCGCTTGTAGTTGCAAAAATTATGCGCTTTGAGTTAAAAAACTATTGACTGCTATTGCGATCCGACACATCCTTACATTCTTATTGCTATGAATATGCACATATACATCTATGTACGTGCACATACACATCCCCTTGTACCACATACCTTTCGCACGTCTATCGTGATATAATAGAATTCAAAACCATCGACATGCAACATAAGCCAAATATTTTATAATACACTAGCATTTCCCAGTGGGCTTCGCACCACCATACATAAAATGTTTTTTTATATCGCAAGAAATTTTTCATATTAAGTTTTCTTTATAGAACTCGTAAAATGTTTAAACAGTTGAATTAGTTGATTTTTTCATTCAACATACTTTCTAAAGATGTCACATTAGCCTTTTCTGTACTTTTTTAAAATTTGATTGCGGTGGTCACCTACATATATACAGGTAAGGTGAAAGAGCCGATAAAAACTTGTAATTAAACTTTTATTCTTCAATTTCCATTTCAATTTTTTACGCTAAATAAGGCTGGTATGGCTCTATTGTATATTTGACCTTGAATCTGTAAAGTTCGAGAAATATATGTAGATAACGGATCTGAATTTTTAAAAACATTTTAACTGGAATGCCATCTCTTAACCTGAAGGCGAGTTCCCAATTGGTCTATATCTGGAGTCCTTAGTTACCCAGCGAAAAGAAAAGTCCTCTTTTCATTAGCATTTATCAACAACTTACAATGGATACTCATGTGGTTCAAACACATCCTAGGGTTATCCAGGTCCACGTTTTGGTCTATATCTCGAGACCCTAATTACGTAGGGGCATTAAAAATACTCTAACTATAGCAATCATCAACAGCTCCCAATTGCTACCCATATTGTACGAACACATCCTTAAGTTATCGGGGTCCACATTTTGGCCGATATCTCGAGACCCTAGTCACGGAGCGGCATCAAAAATACTCTACACTATAGAATCATCAGCAGCTTCCATTTGCTACCCATATTGTACAAACACATCCTAGGGTTATCCCGGTCCACGTTTTGGTCTATATCTCGAGACCCTAGTTACGGAGGGGCATTAAAAATACTCTAACTATAGCAATCATCAACAGCTCCCATTTGCTACCCATATTATACGAACACATCCTTAAGTTATCGGGGTCCACATTTTGGCCGATATCTCGAGACCCTAGTCACGGAGCGGCATCAAAAATACTCTATATTATAGAATCATCAGCAGCTTCCATTTGCTACCCATATTGTACAAACACATCCTAGGGTTATCCAGGTCCACGTTTTGGTCTATATCTCGAGACCCTAATTACGGAGGGGCATTAAAAATACTCTAACTATAGCAATCATCAACAGCTTCCATTTGCTACCCATATTGTACGAACACATCCTTAAGTTATCGGGGTCCACATTTTGGCCGATATCTCGAGACCCTAGTAACGGAGCGGCATCAAAAATACTCTATACTATAGAATCATCAGCAGCTTTCATTTGCTACCCATATTGTACAAACACATCCTAGGGTTATCCAGGTCCACGTTTTGGTCTATATCTCTAGACCCTATTTACGGAGGGGCATTAAAAATACTCTAACTATAGCAATCATCAACAGCTCCCAATTGCTACCCATATTGTACGAACACATCCTTAAGTCATCGGGGTTTACATTTTGGGCGATATCTCGAGACCCTAGTCACGGAGCGGCATCAAAAATACTCTGTACTATAGAATCATCAGCAGCTTCCATTTGCTACCCATATTGTACAAACACATCCTAGGGTTATCCAGGTCCACGTTTTGGTCTATATCTCGAGACCCTAGTTACGGAGGGGCATTAAAAATACTCTAACTATAGCAATCATCAACAGCTCCCAATTGCTACCCATATTGTACGAACACATCCTTAAGTTATCGGGGTTCACATTTTGGCCGATATCTCGAGACCCTAGTCACGGAGCGGCATCAAAAATACTCTGTACTATAGAATCATCAGCAGCTTCCATTTGCTACCCATATTGTACAAACACATCCTAGGGTTACCCGGGTTCACGTTTTGGCCTATTTCTCGAGACCCTGGTATCCGATTCTTAAAATTTCAAAACACAAACCATCTACTGAATAGTCCAAACAAAGCCTGAAAATTTGGTTTGGATAGGTGAGCCCGTTCTTGAGTTATAAGATTACCAAGGAAATGTAACTTCTTTTTATATATATAGATTTCCATCAACATCATTTACTTTATAATGAATTTATGTTTTTGCCTTAAAACTGACATGAACTAAGTTTTTCATGGCTTTTAGTCGTTAAATTGTGCGCAAGGCTTTTGCTCTAACAAATTTTCAGTGGTCATATTTTACTGCGTTCACGCTTTTAACCGCACACACACACACGCGCACGTGCATAGATACTCACTCAAACCTGTCATCATTCATTATGGTATAATTTGTGCTTATGCCTTTAAATATTAGCAGTGGAATATTTTGTGGCGTAAACTTCGCAACGATGGCAACCGCCGTAGCGTATACGTAACCTCAATTGCATTTTATATACCAAATGTGCAAAAAACGCTAATGGGCTTGTGTGAGTAACCGTTTTAATGAAATTAGAATAGTTAAAGATTTCACCAGTTTCTATAATGCGTGCATAAAGTTTAAAATGCGGAGCTTTTGGAATTATCTATCATGAAATTGTAATTTAATATATTTTGTTTTTGGCTTCCGCGAGCGTGTTTACGAGAAATATGCTCAAATGTACGCTTACCAGATACCTATTCACCGATTTAATGGAAAAATTTGGAAAAGTTTCGTAATGGAGTACTTCACAAACTTAAATCCCTCTTTGATTACTCCTAGAACCCACACTCTTACACTAAGAATTTTTAGATTTTTTCTAATATTTTTTAAGCATATTTGCAAAAAAATTGTTTCGTTGATATCGTTAGACAGTTTCACAAAATTATAACTGAGTGTTGGCAAAACTTAATTTTTCTGAAGATTGAAGATTGATTCTGAAAGAAGCGATTCAGTCGGGAAAAGTACCTAATGAAACTCTGGCCTACGGGGATATATGAGAATGCCAAAGCAGCATATTTTTCTAGAATAGTTTACTTCAAAAGTGGAACTCTTAGTTTAAGTTTTATGTATATCCATTACATGCGAAATATTAGTGTCAATTACTTTTCACAATGTATGTGATGAAGTGAGCTAACACCACTTCATATAGTTATCAGAAATCAGTCAAGCGAACCCTTTTGAATATAACTAGGGAAGGTTTCGGTAGAGAAAAAGGGATGTCATCTAAAACCATGCAGTTGCTGAGTCTACAGCTCTTGCTTACCGAGAGATGATATCACCAAGGTCATCAAGTTAGAAAACCAGTTCAGTATTGAACTGAAGGACAGCGTCAACTGAAGTTCCCTCGCATTTGAAAGAAAACTCCACGAGTGTACCTTGCATTGGTACACAGATGACTCGAAGACACCAGAAGGCATAGGCTCTGAAATATATTGCCTCAGAACTAAGCCGATGAGTAGTTTTCCAAGCATTTTACAAGCAGAATTGCCATTCTAAGCGACAGTCAGGCGACACTCAAGGCCTTGTCATTCGTGAGATTAAATCCTCACAGTTCGTTGAGTGTAGTTAGAAACCGAATCTGTTAGAAACGCACAATCGCATCCGGATAAGTTGGGCCTCAGGACGCAGAGGTATAACTGGAAACGAAGTAGCGGTCGCAAAAGCAAGAGAACTCATCACTAAAATGTCTTGAGGCGTGCCTTGCTATGGAGCAACACGCCATCAATGAGAAGCAGAGAGTGAAGAGCTAGGGCTAAGGGAGGTTAGCTGGTACCAAAGTATAGGGCTACGCTCGGCGAAATATTTACTATAGGTGTACAACCAAAATAAGTCTAGAAAACTAATAACTCTCCAAAGGATAAACTGAGAATGCCCACTGCAGACGACGCAGTCATCTTTAAATGATCGGGATATGATCAATCGATTCGGCGATTAATCTGACGAGATTCCTTTATTCTTCGCAAGTGCTGCACTATAGCTTTGAGAAGGCTGAGACATCTCGGCCAAATGCAACCAGAAGAGTGGCACACACTCTCAATCCAACCCAGCTTTATTTTGAGTTTAACAAGGGAACGGGGTGTGGATGAGGTAAACGGATTATTAGAGGGCACAAAAGTCCATGAAGTCGAAGTGCAAGCCTCCAGTCAATCTTTTAATATGTCTATGGCAACCAGGTTTTTGGTCTCGGGCAGTAATTTTTTGCATGGCGTCCTTTCGTGCTTGAAAGGGAATAATTGAAATTTGCAGTTTAATTAAGTTTCGGACATTTTTCAGAAGCAAATTCCTATGGTAAGAGGATAGTTTTGGCATAAGTATGTGGAATATTTGTAGCTGTGGTCTATTAAGCTATATTTTCCTAGAACTTATTTCATTTTAATAAAAATGTCATTAAAAAGTCACACAAAGTAGCAGAAAATGAGCAAATAAGTAACATAAAAGCGAACTAGTAAACCACACAGAGTTCAGCTACAGTTTTGCTTGTAGTCTGCTTGCATTTTGTGCGCTCTCTTGCGTCTATGAGGAGCTCTCATCCATATTGTCCGCTGTCATTTAATTTTCACAGCATTTCGTATTTGAAAGCGCAAAGTACTGCTATTAAATTTTTCTCTCTCGACAGATATTTCGTTAAAACTGTTGCTTGGTTCTTGTTTTTTATTTGGCACATTGAAATATTGTTCTATACTTCGTCATCACTAACAACGTAAATTTCAGACTCAGATACATAATCTAGCATTTGCATAAGTTTAATTCTCTACTCAATTATTTACTGTATCGATTCATAAGCCGTGGAAGCTCTGCGTTTACTATAGTAATTGTAAGACTCCATTTTCATGTTTAATACAAAAACAAGTCAAACATCATAAATCAGAAGAGAAACTCGGCCAAGCATTTAAGGCATCCTACGTCTTCATGCAAATTTTAAAGCTTATGCTGATTCATTCAGGAAGATTTTAGTGTAAAAAAACTTGCACTTAAAACGAAAAGGCTTTACAAAACTAATAAAAAACTTTATTTAAAAAGTTTCAACTTGTGCACGAAAAGTGGAAAATAAATAAAAAGGAAATTATACGTCCCACAGAGGAGTATTTTAGTCCAAAGACCGATCAAAATTATTAAATGCTTTTTTCAAATATAATTATTAATAAAACATGTTTATGAATCATAATGGCAATATATTTCTCAATAACAAAAGAAAATTAAATAAAAATTATCATTTAAATAAAGAGTATATCTATTTCACACTTACTTTGTAAGTTATTGATAAACGGCATACAATTAATGGCTTATGATTTTTTTTTCTAGTACTTGAATAAGTGGTGACTTAATCTTCGTCCATTGTCGGTGTTCCCGGAATCAGCAGTTTCTTTGCCCCTTCAGAAAACTGTTTTTCTTTTCTTTTCTTTTCATTTCTTTTCTTTTCTTTTCTTTTCTTTTCTTTTCTTTTCTTTTCTTTTCTTTTCTTTTCTTTTCTTTTCTTTTCTTTTCTTTTCTTTTCTTTTCTTTTCTTTTCTTTTCTTTTCTTTTCTTTTCTTTTCTTTTCTTTTCTTTTCTTTTATTTTTGCTAGTGCAGCTCAAGAATGGGTCAGATGTTAGTAACAAATTGTTCAGAATATCTCTGTTGCACTCTACTCTAGAAAATGTTCGGGAAAAATCCAGACGGTATTTTCGGAAGTGTTTATTTCTGGTCTCTGCTGGCTCTTCTGATAGCTGTCCAATTGGTAAAATGGCATGAGTGATCACCATGGCACCGTGTATTAACGCCATATGGAGTGTAGGTGACATTGGGTGCCAGTCATATAAGTCTGTGTAAAGTTTTGCTGTAATTTTTGCATATCTATCAAACTTAACAGGATTTACATCGTAGCCGCTTGAAATAACTTCTAAAATAACTCTTAATCACTCTATTAGCTCTTGATTAATTCCAGTGATCCGAGAAGAGGTTTCTGGGTCTTCAAAAAATCTTCTTGACGTATTGCCATCGTTGGTGTTACCATAACCGGCTTTTTCGGAATGTCAACAAGGAGACCCATTTCTTCTCCGAAAAGTTTTTGAATTATTTCTTTAGTTTCCTGCAATATTTTTTTCGCTTCGTTTGATCGTGCTTGCCATTTTTTTAATGTCAGCTTCTACGATAAATGCAATAGGGACTCGAAGAAACGATGACCGAGAGGCCAAATATGAGTGCCTCATTATTTATCTGAGTTGTTTTCTTCAGCTCATTAAAATCTTTCGAAGTTTGGTCACATATGTAGCACCTCATAGTGGATGTTGTATTTGTAGCTGCGTTGCAGACTTTTCCGTCTACCATAATAAGCAGTAGAGTGTGCTTTATTTTAATAGCTCTATTAGGGAATTTACTATCGTTTCATCGAGTTCTTGACACTGTTCTTCAATGTAGACGATTTCTTCTTTTGTCACATCTTTCATTTAATGGATAAATCTTGCTCGGATAGGTCGACAAAATTTTACTGAACTTGGTTTTGGATTTTGCCAAACAATCTTATTAAATTTTCCGTTAATTGACACAATCAATCCCACAGGTACGAGTGAACTGGAGTGAAAAAGTGATTTTCGCCAAGAAACCTGTTTTTACAGTGCATATTTTAGAACTGAGAAAAAAAATTGTGGACATGCGAGGACAATTTTATTACCATTTATATTTGACAAGGATCCAAATATTATGATCAGTTTAATAATTTTACTTGACAAGGTCTGACAACTATTTAAAAACACTATTGTTTGCTAAATTTTAGTAAAAAGAAATACTTTTTACTAGGACTTAAATATCCTCACTTGGAGTGCAATCTTGTCATGAAACTTAGGTTAGGTTAGGTTATGGTGGTAGTCGGTCTGCACGACCAACTCACTTAGACCTTACAGGTCCGTTGTGATACCACTGTGCTACACTGGAACCTCATTTATCTTCTGTAAGAGAATTAAAAAAGTATTTACCTAGACAACCTGCTCTGCTTTCAGCTAGAGCTGGACAATTGCAAAGGAAGTGCTCAACTGTTTCTTCCTCTTCCTCATCTCTGCAACTTCTACAATATTCATGGGAGAAAACTCCTAGGAATGCCTGCCAAATAGCCAGTGACCGGTTAAACAAGCCACGACCTTCGAGATATTGTCTCTTGAGAGACTAAGCAATTCCTTTGTTCTTTTCTTGTTTATTTGCGGCCATAGTAGCCTAGCTGTTAGACACGTATCTTCATTTCTCCATTACCTATTGGCCTCTTGGATAAAGTGGTTTTTTATTATTAGTTTACTCGTGGCCATGGGTATTCCAATGGTACTTTTATCACTCAGCAGTTGGAGAGCGGTACCCTTTCTGGCTAGCTCATCTGTCATGAAACTTAAAAATATTATTATTATCATAAAATACATACCTTGCTCTTCCATGCCAAAAAAGATTTTTTCGTTCACTTCACAAAACAAAAGCACAGTTATCCATTACACATTATGAAAATATAAGATTGACGAGAACAAAGTTGTATGGTTAAAACAATGCCTAGGTTCCAATAAATAACGCTCAGGCACCGAACTGTGAAAATTCTGGCGTCTGTCTGTTATTTGATAAACCGATTATCTACCTTCAAGAACATAGTTTCTGTGATGAGATTAGACATATGTTTTTTCAACTTATGACCGGCTTTTCCATACAAATACTCCTATGTGCGACCTCTCATTAGTAAATATGAGTATAAATTAGGACTAATCATACATAAGTATTTATATACAATTTTTTTTTAATTTTTTTTTTTTGTCATATAAATTTACCCTCGGGTGCATTTGCTTACTTTATTGCATTGTGTATTCCGTTTGTATTGAATTAAGAAGGCTCCTGATTCGCCTCATCCAACATTTCAATTAATTTACGAAATTCATATAAACGCTCCTGCTCGTTCTTTACACTCTGGTTATAAATTAACAAAAAGGCGAGCAGTAAATATAAACTTCTTTGTGCACAAGTTAAGTGTCATAAATTCCTTAGTGGCATTCAAGCAAAATGGGGCGAGCAAATTTCAATTTACAATAAAAAATTTTAAATGACAGAACATTTGTCTTCATATGTCATGTAAGTGTCAGTTTGTTTTTATTGCAATAGTCACAATCTTCTCTCAGCAAAAAAAGGTCTTTACTTATTTAATGGCCACATACCAATACACAGGGCACAGATACATATATACGATTTATGGGTTTATTTGCGCAAATACGTACACAGATATATGATTGAGTATGCGGTGTTGTTGTTGTTGTTGTTATGCGGTGTGCAAGTGGATATTTACTTATTAACGACAATTATCAAAAAGTAAAATATCTAATAAGAGCAAATATCTTTGAGTAGGGAGTTGGTGCAGAACAACTAATAAAAATATTTTAGAAAATCGCGGAAAAATATTGGAAGGTAATGGGAAAAGTAAAAACGTGTATGCGATTTTTGAGTGTTACGAACATTTTCTGATATCTACTGAAATTATGTCACTGTTATAAGTTCATAGGTAGTTTAGTTGGTATCGACTAAAGATTGCAGGCGAGTAAGACTAATACTGAATTGTTGAAAATAAAACTAAAATTTTTGAAAATAAGATACTAAGGTAAATGAAGTACTCGAAATGGCGGCGACCAAAAGTTACCAACAGGGGTGATTTATTCGTTAGCATTATCCAGATAAGAGTAAAAATCAAATCATCTTTCTCTAAGCCTCTATATGGGCAGAGGGATTTCTCGTTAAGTGAAAGACGTGGAATAGTAAACCTAAATTTTTGTTACGCTCTATAAGACTATTCCCTTTGGAAGTTCAAATGGATATTTTAAATTCAGCCTGATGGAGTTGGCATAGCGAAATTTCAAGAAATTTGTATGAATTTTGGACCAACCAAAGGAGTAGTAAATTGTCTATAAAAAATAAGGTTTACATCAGTGCGCCTTCATTAAAGGTAGTGGCGCTAGACCTACAACAATCTTCTGTACGTTTGATTGACAAAGCAAAGTATTGAGAAACTAGACAACAAATAAAGAATTCGCCTTGTTTCATTCTGAGCTGACAACCACATGGACACGGCGAAAGAAAAAAAAACAGCTGAGCTGATTTACCAACACGACCTTTAATAGATCCGCCTTGATCCTATCCACTGCGAAAATCCTGCGAGTCGGCACTCCAAAACTTTGTTGCTAGGGTAGAGCTGGCCATCGACAGGAGGAATTACGTTATGGTAGATATAGAGGGGGCGTTTGATAATGCCACTTTTGATAGTATGTGTAACTCTGCTAGTAGGCACGGCGTAGACCGGGTGCTAGTGAATTGGATTCGTTAGATGCTCGCCCAAAGAATCGTCTCGGTACGAGCAGAGGAAGATCTGCTGGTGCAGAGGAAGATCTGCTGGTGCAGAGGAAGATCTGCTGGTATCGTCCGGGGTAAATAGAGGTTGCCCCCAAGGCGGTGTGCCGCCTCCATTGCTCTGGTGCATGGTGATCGAACCTCTACTAACCACCTTAAATGGTGCTGGAGTCTACACACAAGCATATCCGGACGATGTTGCTTGTTTGGTAACAGGCCATTCGTTTATGAACATCTGCAGGAAAGTGCAGAAAACTCTGGATCTGATTAACACTTGGTGCTGTGCGAACGGGCTATCGGCAAGCCCCACCAAAACTGGTGTTGTCCTCTTTACCATAAGGAAGAAGCCTGATGAACTCTTTCTGCCTAAGCTAAAAGAAGTCACAATCCAGCTATCGAAGGAAATTAAATATGTTCGATAGTAAGCTCCTCTGGAAATCCCACGTTGAAGCAATGACATCCAAAGCAGTGACTGCTGTCTGGCAGTGCAAAGGTGTCTTTGGGAAAACGTGGGGTCTTTCTCCTAACTAGGTCCTATGGATCTACACTGCTATGATAAGACCTATTATGCATCAGTGGTCTGGATGAGTAGACGCTCTCTCGTGGGAGTTAGACGCTCACTGTGGCCATCTGTTGAACTGGAGCTTTTCCGACTACTTCAAGCCCGCCATTAGATGCTCTGATTGGTTTACCACCACTTGATGCTTTCATCCAATGAGAGGCCTTGAATACGATCTGTAGGCTGAAACACAATGGGAACTGGTACGGCCCCTGTCTGGCATAGGAAAACAGAGAAGGCATGGAGTTCGATCCAACAATTCTCTCCATGCTCCTTGACTCCATGCCATCAAGAGTCGTACTTAAAAATGTATCTCTTTTTGTAGTGCTGCCAGAGGCTCAGTTGTGATCAAACTCAGAAAATGAGCCCGGCAAATACTGTTTTCGCATTTTCACGGATGGCTTCAAGACCGAGCATGGCTCCGTCTTTGGCAGAATGTTAACCCTGGGTAAACCGCTGTTTGAGAGTCTGGAAGAGTTGTCTGGCTTAGATGTCAACAAGCTGATATGGTTCCTGAGCCGCACAGACGGGATATAGTCATGCTGTAAATAACTGGTGAACAAGTTGGTAACGAAGATGTGGCAACAAAATGGTGCGGAAGCGCTAGTTGAATTCTGGAAGAATCACCACTTAAACCAACCAACCAACCATGACCACTTGCATTTTCCAACGTTCTTGTCCCAGCGCATGCATTGGAAAGAGGAGTATTTAACGCCATCTTCGGCTGCGTCACTTATTTTAAACAGGAATTTCTGGAAATTTCGTGCTCTGAAAGCGTTTGGTTGTATTAAATTTGACTTCACCAAAGTTCCTGCTGTACCATGTGTTGATGTATTTTATTAGTCTGACCGCCCGTCTGCCGCGTGTTTCGATCTCCATCGGTTTTGCCATAGCCTTATCGTTTTGTCCTTTATTTTGCGCGCTGCAAGTTTGCTTGGTCCTTCATCCATCCTCTCGTTATATTTCCTCTCAACAGTTAGTAAACCTAAAGGTATTGAATCGCTTATAACTTGAACAGCTGGCCCTAATAATGTGCGGTAGGCGGACACAACTCTCAGAGCTGCCGCTCATTGTACCTATGCTATGAGCCAACATTGGTGATTTCCCTTTAGCGCATTTGCGCACAGTTCAGCTCCGTATAGGAGAACGGAGAGCGTGATAGCCATCATTATTTCCCGCTTCCTTTGGGTTGGTTTCCCTATGTTTGCCATCAGTCTACTTTGTAGCGATGTCATCTTGGCGGGTTCAATTTTATGAGCGAATTTGAGCAAGTTTTCATGCTAACTTCTAACGAGATGTGCTCCTTGGTTAGAAGTATTAGCTCCGTTTTCTCTGTGGCTAATCTGAGGACACGTGAAACCAGCTTGGTTGGTTAAGTTTTCTATGGCTTGGTTAAGTTTTCTACGAGCTTCCTTAAGGTTTCCTGCTGTGGTGATTGCGGCGATATCGTCTACGCATCTGATTAGAAAGGTATTATCGGGAGTTTCTATATTTAACACCTCATCATAACTTTTGTTCCACAAGTTCGAGAAAAAAACAAGAAGTGATGCTTGTACCACTCCGGAAGTGACGTCTATACAACGAGAACGCTCTGAGGTTTGTTAGATAAGCTTCCGCCAAGATGTCGTCCCTCATTACGCGTTGTGGCTATGCCGAAAAATAGTTTGTACTAGAAAAAAGTTTTTGGCAGTAGTTTCTAATAGCGGTCGCCTCTTGATAGGCCTGGCGCAAAAACCATCTGCTGGTTGGAGGAGGCATACAACTTAAACACCTTCTATGATGCAAGTCACAAATAAAACGGGAATTAGATACATACATATATATAGTTATATAGGCTACCAAAGTTTACCCTTAGTGGGCCGCAACTTTTTATTCTGCCTCTTCCTTTTTTGCCTGTTCTTTTTCTTTTTTTTTTCTTCTCTTTCTTTCTTCTTTATTCTAATTAATGACACTATTTCAATCAAGTGACTCAGAATATCTCCTAACGTGTTTTAAAAAATTTCCAACCAAGCCATCAAAGTATCACAACAATCTCTTTATCCGTTATTCCGGCATTCATTCATTAAATAAAATATCAATTTATTTCACATTGCTTTTAACGTGAGAAGATTCAAACACATTTCGATTTTCGATAATTGCCAACAGATAACCCCAAAAAGCACTCACCACATTTCCATACGCGTCTATGTACATAAATTTTGTACTGAAAGCAATCGAATGGGAAAATTTGCATTGACAATAAATGTGCCAATATACCAGGCACGAAACATACATTAACATTGGCTTTAATTTCATCAATTTGCCAATTCAGAATATCATTTATAATCTGGGAAAATGAAATTTATATCCCTCGCATACACACGCAAAATGCACACACATATGCCCATCAATGTGCGTCAAAGTCGTTTCATTTCATTTGCACATTCTACGAGTTGTTTGTATTTGTGCTTCACTTTCACTTTCATTTCCATTTTAGCTCTCATTTCAAAACTCAATCCCAATGGATCACATTAAGGCAGAGTAAGCAAGTCATGATTTACCAAAGCGGGCTGGGGCCGCTGGCATGCGTAAGAGGCTGTGAGTGAGTGTGTGAAGGTACTGTTGTTTGTTTGTTTATTGGGTTGTTTGCGTTGCTGCCAAAGGACGAGGGAGGTGGACTGGTGGTTATTGGTTAGTACAAGTACTTAAAGTGAGAAATGAGCAGCGAGGCCAGCAACCTGTTTCGGGCTAAAAGATAGCTTGTTGAGTGTTTCCTGCACAGCCGCACTCATTGCAAATCACTCGCTACGTCACATGCGGTTGTGTGTGTGTGTGTGTAAATGTAAAATAGATGTGCATCCATGGAGACAGCCTACTAAATATAGTCGGTTAGTATGGCAGCCAGGCAAACCAGAGTAACGAAAACCAGTAAATCGGCAAAAACCAGTCCAGCGAAATTCTATGGAGCCAATCTGATACCTACATACACACACACACACACATATATGCGTATGCGATGTTGGATAAATATGCCCCGCTAGAAAATGAAGTAGTTTAAGATTGTGTGCTGAAAGCATTCCTCGTAGGTGGTTGCGTTAGGCACTAAAGCTGACGAAACATCGGCTAAGCTATACAAATGCATTGGTAAGTAACTGGCAAAGTACAGCAAAGAAAAATCTCTCCACTTTTCGATTACAATACTTCTTTACATCCCTATAAGTTTCCTCTCAGAATATGAGACTGAAAGAAGAGAATTGAGAATTTAAGAAAAAAATACAAATGCTATTCAACAGATGACCAGCTACTTCATGCAATATATCGTCATTATCTGAAAGAGTTTAACTGTTTGAAAAAGTTTTTATACAGAAATTATATTCTTCATTTTGAACTAAATGTAATATAAAGGGATCGGTAGGCCTTCTGGGATTTCATCAGATCAAAAAACTGGTGTGCCACAATTCCATCATCAGTCTTCCTTGACGGAAAATCTACGTATTCTACTCATGAAGCAGCTAACTTATTTGCTAATTTTTTTAAATCGAACTCTATTTCCGTTGGCGCCATTCGGTTTCGAATCAGTTTCCCATTGACGATATAATTACTGGGATTTCAAAATCAAAAATATTCTTTCAAGCTGACTTCGAAGGTCTTCCGGCTATTTTATTTAAAAGTTGCTCTGCCCTGATGGCTCCGTTAAAAATAATTTTCCATAATTTATGTTCGGGGATATTCACTTATATATAGAATTTCGCTCCTATAACTCCTGTAATCAAAAGCGGCAATAAGAGTGATAGAAATGTACTTATATATGTATATATAATCTTGATTGCCAATCAGCTCTGTGAAGCCGCCGTAGCCGAATGGGTTGGCACGTGACTAGTATTCGGAATTCAGAGAGAAGGAAGGTTCAAATGTCGGTGAAACTGCAAAATAAAGAAAAAGTTGTTTTTAATAGTGGCAGGCAATGGCAAACCTCTGAGTGTACTTCTGCCATGAAAAAGCTCCTCACAAAAATAAAAAAATATCTGCCATTCAAAGTCAGCTTGAAACTGTTGGTCCCTCCATTCGTGAAACAGAATCAAGACTCACGCCACAAGTAGGAGGAGGAGCTAGGCCAAACACGCAGAAGAGGTGTACGCCCCAATATATACTATATACATATCTCGAAGCTGTTTTTAATGTATGCTGATGCTTTTCGAATGCGTCAACAAAGATAATATATATTTCTCATATCATCATCATCATCGCTTGGCGCTACCAATTCTTGTGAGCTGTGACCTGCTGAACAGTACACCTCTATGACGCCCTATCCGTTGCCGCTTTCTTCCAGTTCTTTAGATTCTGCTGTTCCAAGTCTTCTTACACTTCATCTATCCACCCCGATCTTGGTCTTCCTCTTGCCTTATTTACTTATGCATTCGCCTCCAGAATTTCTCTTTGAGCTCTTGAAATGTCCATTCCCTTAACGTGGCTTAGCCATCGTATTCGTTACGCCTTAACTTGACGTACTACATTTCCGCCATTAGTAAGTTCGTCCAGTTCATCCTTACATCGCTTCCGTCTTTCATCTTGTGCAATTCTGACTACGCCAAATATTTTTCTGAGAGCTTTCCTTTCAAACGTTTGCAGATTTTTTAAGTGAAACTTCTTAGGCGTTGGCTAAGGCCATGCAATGTTTTGGGTATTTTCGTTCCGCGAGAGAGAAAAAGATATAACGTAGAGCAAAAGGAAAGAGAGAGCTACACCTTATATATATCTTAGTTACACTTTAGGCTATTTTTCCTGAGTTTTCCCCCTTGGTTGCTAATTTGTAGTGAGAAATAATACTGCCTACTTTTTGGCGCTTATTTGTTAGTGCAAACTTGTAGGAAATATATTTTTGGTGCCTACTTTTTGGCGCTTATTTCCGTTTCTTGGCTAGTGCTTGTGCGTACTAATAAAGTGCAATCCATTCTGGCGTCGGATTTATTGGTATTGCCTTGCGGTAATTTGTGCCGTTGCTGCGGTCTTGGAATCGCTGCGTTTGTGCGGGTGATAAACGCTCGGAGTAGTGGGCGTTGTTGCCACGGTTTGTGTCCGGCGTTTACCTACACCGCTCGACCCTTCTCCGTTTTTTGTAAATTTTGCCTATTTGTGTTCTCTGCAAATGTTGTGAATTTATTTAGATATATACTCTTTCTCTCTCTCTCTCTCTCTTTCTCTCTCTCTCTCTCTCTCTCTCTCACTCATTCTCTCTCTGGTCTCTCCCACCTTCTTTGTATTCCTTGAAAGTTTCACGTCTGTTATGTGTACTACGCTACACGCACTTTTTTTTAATATTTTTCACTCAACATGCATGTTTCAGCTCCATAGCACAGCACAGGTCGTACACCGGTTATATATAGTGTCAACTTGCGGGGTCTGCTACGGAGTTTTAATTTGAAAAGTTTTGTAAATGATACATACGATGTATTAGCTGCTTGAATTCGTTCTGCATTGAGTATAGTAAGATTAATCGAATTATCTGTCATCGGTTTTCAGCCTAGATATGAGAACTTTCTTACTACTTCAGATTTGAATTTTCCTATATCAACCTCTTTTGGCGGCTGTTGGTTTTTCAGTCTAGAGAGCAGCATGTATTTGGTTTTTCGTTGTTTCGGTGTTTTTTTCCTTAGTCCAATTTTTGCCATTGTTGCTTCAATTTCAGGAAAGGTTGATACTATTGCACTTTTAGTTTTGCTGACTACCGCAATATGATCGCTGTACGCATCAAATTGAGCTGTCCTATTCACTGTATGTCCTAGTTCTTTTACCATAGCTTACCTAATCTATTGCACTGCACAGCGCTAAGCTAAAAATTGTTGATGAAATTGCGTTGCTCTGTCTAGCGTAACTCTGTATGGAACTGTATGAAAGGCTTCAGATTTATTATCCAATATCATGATTTGGAATTCAGCTTTTCGTAGTGGTCGTCATTATTAGCTTGGTTATTTTTTCTAGGACTTTACGTGTTTTTAAGATTGTTGAAAGAATGACCATGTAATTCGTTTGAAGGTGTCAAATGCTTGTTTGAAGTCAATGAAAGCATATGAAGATCAATGTTGTATTCATAGCACTTTTTCTTTGACTGCTTAAACAAGTATATTTGGTCAGAAGTTAACCGGCCAAGGCGGAAGCCAAA
>JAYXIM010003933.1:0-16115 GCA_037575425.1 Anastrepha fraterculus
TCAAAATTCAAAAAACGAAAAACAAAAATGGATTTGCGCCGAAATTTCTTCGCTTATTTCCAAAACTCCATTTACCCCTTTACTAGCAAAGAAATTGCTTAAAGTAACTCTGCTACATTGAATAATTTCAGCTCAACTCAAGTTTTATGAAACCATATCAAATAAATATTTCAAATAGTTTGTTAGGACTTACATGAAAAACGGGTGCATGTAAAAGTTGAACGCAAATTTTCACTTGCTTCGCCTTCTGATATCTGTAGTCAGACTATGCAAGTTTTGTTTTCGAAATTGATTCTCGAAAAGTTGAAAAGACTAAATAACATAAAACAATACTCAAGGATGATAGATTACTAAATTTGGCCAATAACTATGGTGAACAACAAAATTGTTAGGAGAACTTCGGCTGTCACGTCACTGGGCTGATTCGCCAGCCGCATTTCGCACCATCATTTCACATGTATTCACACACTCGTCCAATCAGTCGCTGTTCAGATAGCATCGAAGTGACATTGTGTTAATTTTTTTCGTATATCACTAACACATTATTAGTTTTTTCGTAAACAACCCCTGAATCGAATATAATTAGCTATTTTTAAGATCTCAAAATATGTATTAAATGTATACTTTTTATATAAAACTCATAATAATTATGGTCCCTGCTTCGAATCCACAATACATTCAGGCGCATTTTCCTATTAAACTGTATATATCTATTTAAGGGATTGATGCAGGACTATAGTAAGATAAAGCGAAACAAGAGTAAGACACTTCCTATAAACATACAAACTTATATTGCGAAAGTTATTGGTCTGATATTATCTACTTTGTTTATATATATATGCATTTCCCGTAGTTTTTATAGGGTGGGCCATGTAAAATTTGCTTTTTGAATCGGCTATAAAAAAAAAACTAATCAATATTTTTACAAACTTTTTTTATTTTGAACATTGTGATTTATGAATGAAAAATAATATCGTTCAAATGACTGCCACGACTGGCTTTACAGTAGGCCATTCGATCAACCCAATTTTTAAGCACATTTTCGATTGTTTGGGCTCCAATTTCATGAATGGCAACTTCGATTTCGTGTTTTAAAGCATCAATCGTCTCTGGATGGTTCGCATAGCATTTGCCCTTAACGGTTCCCCACAAAAAATAGTCCAACGGGCTTAAATCACAGCTCTGAGGCGGCTAATTGATATCGGAATTTCGGCTGATTATTCGGTTTTCAAAAACGGTAGCCAAATATTCGAGTGTATTATTTACTCTATTTTTATCGATATTCGATTTTCATTACCTATTGTTGTGTCCAACTTACGAGCTCATATTTTAACCAGTTTTTATAAGAAGATTTCCCAATAAACTTGCTAGTATATTTCTGTGCAGCCATGTATTCGTAAAATAGCAACTTGCTTGGCTCTGGAAAGATGCAGCGTCTCAAATCCTGAGGCTCATGTGCCTTTTCCTTCGTCCCACAATCCCAGGGTTAAGTTTCTATTTGGCTAAACCGCTATTAATTCGTACCACTACGATTTCTTGTAATATTTTGCAAAATTATAGACAAATCACAATTTTTTTATAAAAATATAGTTCATACTACAACAAAAACCATATAATACAAAGTTTCAAATTTTGTACGACATTTTAAAAATATCTTCAAAGTTTTCAACTATTTAACCAGAATTTTTGGATATCTGGGCATGCAGTTGTACGAGTATAAGAATAGCCCTTTGAAAAATACTGTTGATGTTTGACAATTTGTGAAAATTAAAAAATTAAAAAATCGATTGGTTTCTGACAATTTGTACATTTCCCCAATACTTAAATGACGAATGTGTGAAAGTTGTATACATAGGTATATATGTATATTGGGTAGGAGGAAGTCAACTAACGTCGCCAGATTTTTTTTATATAATTCTAAATTCCTTACTGAATTCGCGATACAGATAATAATCTTCAAAAAAGTTGACAAACCGTGTATTTATTTTTATACTAATAGAAATTTTATTTCATAACGCAAGACTTCTGGAAACCTCAAATATATCTAAGATTTTCTCTTCTATATCACTCTGCTTCTACTAACTTTAGCCTATGTAACATACATAAACCTATATTAATCTATAGTATTATTTTAAAACATGGCGCTTATTCTGACTAAACTACAATATGTACAGATATGAAATATACATACATATATCAAAAGAAAAGATTTGACGAGTATGTTTGAAAAAATCATAAAATTAAATTGGTTCATTTATTAATGAGATATTCGTATGTAAAGTTATTAACATTTTCATATTGATCACAGCATGTCTATGCAAAGAGTAAAATTAATTTTGTGAGCGGGACTACGACACATACAAGAGCACTTATAAATGTACATTTGGATTCTCAATAATTGTTTTGTTTTGTTCTCTTTACTAATAAATATGTATTCATGAACATAGTCCCAACGGGTGCTGCGATCTTTTTTTTAAATTTTGTTGTGATGGCAGTAATTGGTATGAATTGACAATTGACTTGAAATTTGTCAATTCACTTAAAACAACAGTAACAGTGCAAATTAGAAAGAGTTTTGGACAGACGCAAAATAGAATTTATTTCAAGAAAAAAGAACATCCATATTTAATTTTAAAATATGCGTAGAGGACGACCAAGAAGAGTTCGTAGAAGAGTTCCTATCCGAATTGTTTGCACGCGGACGTGTTATGTGGAGAGGGTCAGGGAAGGCAATTTCTATTGCCTCGTATAAATTTGCAGCCGAGCGAAACCACACTTCCCTTTACGTTGAAGCGTCGCCAATTTCCAATTATAATAGCCTTCCCCATAACAATAAATAAGGCCCAGGGGCAAACATTATCAAGGGTGGGGCTTCATTTAAAGGAGGATTGCTTTGCTCACGGCCAACTTTATGTTGCGTTAAGCCGGGTTGGATCCTGGGAAAATATACGAGTTGAAATGGGCAATAACGAAAACTTGACGTTGAATGTAGTTTATAATGAAGTAATTAAAAAAAAAACAAATTACTGATTTAACTGAAAAATAATTTAAAAATGTTATATGCATAAGTTCTTACATACCTATTACATATGAATAAAAATATACACTTTTCTAATCATCATAACTTTTAATATACAAAAGTGTCACATATGCTGTTTACTTTCCTTGGGAAAAAAGCTCACCCGATTTTCGGGGGTTACATACTAGTATTAATTAATTAATAGACTACCCTATGGAAGTGGGTAGGTCCGAATCTCCGTGCATGAAACACCATATAATAGAAAACACGTTTTCTAATAGCGGTCGCTCCTCAGCAGGCAATGGCAATTTTCCGAGAGTTTTTCTGCCATGAAAAAGATTCTCATAAAAAATATCTGCCGTTCGGAGACGCACGCTACAAATAGGAGGAAGGTGGAACACCCAAAAGGTGTGTCAGTTATATATATGTTATATATATGTAGTTAATATAATAAATAAAATAAAATTAAAAAAATTTAAAAAAAATATATGTTTAAGACCGTTAATGTATGTAGGAAAATTGCCTTCATGACGAAATAAGTAAAAAATGTGCTATGACAAATATGGCTCAAACTTCTTGCGTTTACACAAAACTTATAAGTAACTTGAAAATTGAGAATACAATTACAAGTGCATAAAATTAATTCCTCTTATAATGAGCTTTCAAACCTTGGCTTTTGGTTTTTTGGTTTTCCCACTGGTCCATTGGTTGAAATACTTACCATTACCATACTTATATTATACTTTATTTTTCCTTATCCTATCTTCAGCACAATTTTTTTCAGTGGCTCGTGTTCATACTTATGTAGGTACTAAAACAATCGCTTGCGTTGTTACTTTAATTAAAGATATGCCGCATACTGGAATATTAGTAACTGAAATGTTTTCAACATTTTTATATAATGAAGAGATAAAAACTCAGTAAGAAAATCTACATAAATTGGCGACTTAAAAACTTTTTAGACTTGCAACATGGACGAGCGCGTATGAGACGGAAGCGTGGTAAGCACAGCAAGTCCTCTGCCCTGTCTCTACATTAAAATACTGCACAACAACAAGGCGCTTCACTGCTTAATTATATGCCTCGTTGTAGTCGGAGTCTTAGACAAAAAATTTAAATATATACTACCGTAATGTTTTTAACACTAATTATGCATGCAACACCAACGAGTGGGGGCAGCGACTCAATGTAGCACAAAAATAAGGAGCTTCATGCGGCAAAGGCGTTGGTGAACAGTTAAAATTCCACTTGGCATAAATACCGCAGAGTTAAAGTGAGTTTTTATGAGTGCGACACGAATATGTCGTTGACATACATACATACAAAGATACATATTTACACCAACCAGAGTACAGGTTAGTATAAAAGTTGTAATTGTTTGGCAGAGATTGTCGCTGTCAGGATTAACATGCATAAAAAGAAGTTGAAAGTTCTGCTGAGGAGCTGCAACAACAACACTGAACTCAGTTGGAACAATTTCAAGGCTACCGGCAGCAAATGCGGAAGGAAGACACCCCGAATGGGTACGCAAACACTAATACTGAATTTATGTCGCCACACAAGCGACTATTTCCGTTTCCTATGCACGTTTCATCAACTAACCCAGGGAAGAGTTACACACGAACAGCACTCAAGGGTGGCGGTACTGAGGAAAGACATGTCGGAAGAGTTCATGTTAATCAAGTTATGATAATTATTTGTAACAAATTTGTGCGACTAACTGGAAGGTGGCACGTGGTTAGTTAGGGTTGGCTGATGGCGCTAACAGAGTCGTAACTATAAGAGCTGTTGATAAGAGCAAAACTGGTTGAACGCGAAGCTTTAAAGCGTCTAAATTAACATGCAAAACAGTCAAAAGGGAAGGAGTTGAATGGCACACAGACCACGGCCTGCAAGCAACTAGGCCACAATGAACCAAACAGCTACTCCACACAACAAGAAGCAACACCACACCCATTTGCTAGAATGTCGTCGTTTAGTATTTAAACAATTAAAATTTAAACTGGCGTTAAATTAAGCAAGAATTAATGTTGTGTGTGTGTGTGTGTGTGTATTGATGCCAGACGTTTGATAGTTAAATTTTCAAATCCCCTTCCAAATACTTTTGGCTGTATTCTGAGTCAGTCACTTGTAAAGAAAACTTTCATGACAAAATAAGTAACATTTCGATTCGTTTTATTGCCAATGTCTCTAAGAAAGTTTTGTTATCAAATGATTCTGAGACACTTGATACTTTTTGAGTGCAAACTTAACTGGCTTGCATTTTTAGTTGAATGGTAAATAATTTATGAAACAAGGTAGTCGTAATGGACACCTTTTTCGTTGAACTGCGTTTAATATATTAGTTTTAGTAATGGATAATAATAACATTAGTTGGCAAGTGTAGGTTGTGCACAGTGTTCATTTTCGTTTCAAACACAGACTCAGCTCATAAAAGCACGTTTCTTACTTGGCCTTGAGGTAATGGCAATACACATTCATTTCATTTAATGTAAATTTTTCTAAGTTTCTGTGCCTTTGAAGAAAAATTATCAGTATTAAGTGTTTATTTATTATTTGAATATATTAAACGTTGATTAAATTAGAATGAATGTTAATACAAGGTGGTGCAAAATTAATCACCCTGTCGAAACATTAGTAATTTTGGAAATGGCGTCGCCGTTAACCATATTTGACACATCTAAAATAGACAGCTACAGTATACAAGCGCGTAAAAGTCAAACAACAGATTTCCATCACTCAAAATTATTGCGCAGATCATAATTACAAGGCTTTCTAAGGTATTGTAGCCTAAGTTAAGACAAGAGCAGACAGAATTCAGCGAAAAATCGTTCATGCATGGGTCACATAAATACTCTCCGCGTTATTCAGAGCACCATTACACCATATATTTCTCGACTTTCGTAAAGTTTTTGGTACGATTAACCAAGTCGCAAATCGCAACGCTCTTGAGTGTAAGAAAGTCACAACCTCGTAGAGGCACTATATGCAGATGCAAGCTACCGGATAATGCAAGAACGACGCCTGGGTGACAGGTTTAGTGTGCTGAGGGGCAGACGTCAAGGTTGTGTTCTCTCGCCTGTGTTATTTAACATCATACTAGACGTCATAATGAAAAGCACTACGACTGGAGATCACCTGGGGTCTGCAATATCAATTAACGGACCTTTGACTATGCGGGCGATATACACCTGCTAAGCCATACTTACTCGGATATGACGTTCAAACTGCAAGCAGTGCAAGAAATAGCAACGGAAGCCGACTTAAAGCTTAATACCTCAAATTCGCATTGATACGCGAAATAAGCGCAAATTTTTAATTGATGGGGACGAACTGGAAGATGTGCAATATGTTTGCTATCTGGACAGCATTAGGTCGGGCATTGGAATGCACGGTTTCAAAACGCACGAAATTCAAAATCTTTAATTAATCTGGAACCCTTATGGTAGCCGTAAACGACAAAGGCCTCTGGAACTGGAAATCCGGTCTATGAATCTTAGTTGGAGTGAAGTGAAAGCTTTGGCGTATAACCAACGCGAATGTAGCAATCTTGTTGGGGGACGTTATTTCAACTTGGAATCTTTAGTTACGTAAAACAAACTTGTTTGAGCTAGCTTGTATATAAATATAGCAAGTGTATAACATACATACGTGTGCAAGTTACTGTCGGCTACTACCATTAATAAAGAATTTTAATTAATTTAATTCCATTTTAATGTCGGTTGACATACCATTCGTCTCACTGTCAAGGATTTTGAGTCATTTGGATCATATCGCGTTTGGAATGATCACGTTTCTAGAGCTAGTGACGACAGAATTATCCGAATAGCGAGGGACTATATACCATATGGAAAGCGCGGACCTGGAAGACCACCAAAGAGATGGCGTGAAAGCTGGATTTCGACATCAGCAGAAAGACAATAACATTTCGTCATTTTGAATTTTAATAATTCTTTGTAATACTTGTATAATTTATAACTATGTAATTGTGTGAAGAAAAACAGGTGAAAACCTATAATAAAAGAATAAGAAGAAGAAAATCGTATCGATGTGATGCCATACAATCGGCAATTTTGTTGATTTCTTACAAAAAACGGGCTACTGATATGTTTTGTATTTTTCACTTCGGTCTTATATAAGGCAGCGCAGAATTAATCATTTTGTCTTTGAGCAACTCTTAATTAAAAAAGCAAGTTATTCCCAGTTATAGAAATCTTTACTTTGACCTGTACGCGCTCCATTCTTTGTCTGCTTGTATACTGCAGTTGTTGAGTTCATAAGTGCCAAATATTATTGGCGTTCGACGTCAAATCCACCACTCTGTATGTACAATGAAGTCAGTACCTCGCAATCTGCTTCTAGTTTACAGCAGTACTACCAGATTATACAGGATTTGATTGAAAAGTAATGAGCCTTATTTTTTAAGCAGTTTTATTAAACCTTTTGGCTCATACAACTAATATTCTTCAAAATAGGACCCTTGAGCGTCAATACACCGCTTGTAGCGGTCCTTCCACTGCAGGAAACATTTTTTAAACTCATCCGCCGGAATCGCGTTCAAATCGGCTGCCACAGTTTTTTGGATCGCCTCGATGGAGTCGAAGCGCCTCCCCTTCAGCTTTCTTTTCAGGCGCGGGAACAAGAAGATGTACGGAGGGGACAAGTCTGGGCTGTAGGGAGGGTGGGGAAGCACCGGAACCCCCATCTTGGCCAATGCAGAGGGGCAGATGAAGGCGGTGTGCGCCGACGCATTGTCGTGATGAAGGGTCCAATTGTTGACGAGGTCGGGCCGAACCCGGGCGACGCGGTTTTCCTTGTGCCACCGTTTTACCTGGGCACTGGACAGAGATTGGTTCCCCGTAAGCCTCCTTGAGTAGCCCAATTGTTTCGGTACTCGTTTTGTTTAGCTTTACGCAAAATTTGATCGGGTAACGTTGCTCCAACGATCGCAGCATTTTCGCCACTGCAAAATCCTAACACACTTTTAAAACAGCTTTCACGCGCGAAGCGATGTTGACTGCACCGTTGTTGCCAGCGAACTGGGACCGTTTTCTAGTGGAGCGGGAAGGTCCATCGATCATTTTCCCCCACCAGCCGACTCGGTTGATCGCTTGGCAGACGCTCCGCGCGAGAAGGCTCATTACTTTTCAATCAAACCCTGTACCACATGTAAATATCTTCTCGGTGTTTGTGCCTCTGAGCTCCCTCAAGGATTTTCATATATATATAATAACAACGCATGCTGGTCTAGGCCAAGGATAGATTACCGAGAAGAATCAAAATTATGAAAGTAACTTCGGCACCCACGTCGCCGAGGTCTCGGCAGCCCGCTCATTTCACACGTATTTACACTCTCGTCCAATCAATTGTTATTCAAAGAGCAACGAAGTGATGCGTTAATTTTTTTGGTATATCACCAACACTGTCTCAGTTTTTTGTAAGCAAAGCGTTGTCATAACCCTGGTACGTCAGCAAATCAGCTGATTCCTTCACAATCGCTTTGAGCCGGTCAACGGTCTGATGTTGGCCACACCTATTCATTCTATACATCGTGGATCTAGTGAACCCGCAAACGGTTCTTACGTCTGAAATGTGTATTAAAAAAACCCGCCAATAATTTCCAATACCTTTTCTGCCCACTGTACACTATTCGTGAATTTATTTTGAGATATTCTTAAAACTAATTTCTTGACTATTTTTCGTGTTATTCATTTGGGGTACTCAAAGTAAAATTGCCAATTTGACTTTGGCTGTGGCATATTTGAATTGAAATTAACTCTGAAAACACAGTTGGTGGCAGCATAAAGAAACCAAAATTTGACTTTCCCACCCCCATGACCTCAACTACACAAACATCCTTCCCATACACTTTGTCATTCAAGAAAGTTGATAGTTTACGAAAGTTTCTCGCCATAAAACTTTACCTTTAGCGCACGAACATATGCATAATAGATATGTAGGCGAATGCACGTACTCACGCACACATGCGTTGACAATTAAAGAAATTAAGTTGCCACTTAAGCGAGCTGTCAGTTTGACAGGCAGACATCTTGTTTAATGTTTGCATTATCAACAGTCTAACACCTTAGCATTTTCCATATGCAACCTCCCCACTCCGCATTCTACTATTCACAAACTACTTATTTTTGGATAGTAGCTGCGTATCAGCATATCCCTAATACGTGCATGTATGCGCATGCATTGTTGTTGGTTTTTACCGTCATGGCAGGATATGTACCTGCCACATTATAAATGCCACTCATAATTAAATCAAATGTTTGCCTGCCTCCAAAGCGATAGCGTACACAAAAGTGTACGAGTAGATTCACTTTTTACTTGGAGATCCGCAATTGGAAAAGGCAAAGTTAGTTGTCAGTTTCGTCGCGTGAAAAGCTGGCATTCATTTCATAAAACGGAAAACTATTCTCAGCCAGGACTCTTTCATACCACACGCAGGTAACAACAAAGGAACTATTCGTATTCCATCTGCTGGGCTGTGATCCTTCGGGACTAGCGAGAATTTATAAGTATGATATATACAAACATATATACTATATATACATATACACATATAAATTTATATATATACATAGTATGTGCAAGAGAATGAAAATATGTTTACCTTAGTACCGTGCCAATCACATTACAAGCAGCCCGAGAACTTTATTCATTTCAAATTGTGCCACTATTATTGTATTTATTTCACTGGTTGTTTGCTGTTTGGTATCATTATCACTTGTGGCACGATAGTCTAGTTGATGGGGAGTGATGTAGCAGCATTAGTGAGCATACGTAGAGACTTTAGACACACTCGTATACGTATGAAGATATGGTTTAAACGGCTGCCTGTATCAGCTCATGCTGCCTCGGGCTTGCCATGCCAAATGCACATTACTCAAACATTAAGTGAGTTTTGTTGAGTTTCATTTCGTAAATTTGGTAGAGCACTTCATCTGCCTAACTATTTAATGCACATGCTTATTAAATAAATAAGAAGATGCCTTTCTCGATATGTTCACAAGCGTATGTGTTTTTGTATTTAGGTAGTTAAGTACCTCCGCATGCTCCCAAACATTAATTTATGTTTCCTCTCTGATAGCGTTTCGCTGATGAGGACAATTTGTGCAGAATAATATCTCTTGAAGGTTTTATTCATATTGAAGATTTTATTCAATTAAAACCAATAGGAGGAAAATTTATATTCGCTTTATAAATGCTTGCATAAAATTCAACTATTCTGGTGAGAAATTAAAATCAAATCTCGTCATAAAATTCAATTACCTTAAGAGCTATTTCGGTTTTTCTTCACCTGATATGAGAATAAATTACTTTTAAATTAATTGTTTAAATAAAACTAATTGCAAAGCATTAATATGTTTCCATAGTCTGTAAGAAATGCTGTATTACTAGATTATTATTATTAAATATTATGAGTAAAAATATATAATTATAAGTATAAATAAATGAGTAAAGGACTTGTCAACAGGGCCAAACATAGTCAAAAGCCGAAGTGCTTGTCTGCTGGAGATATTTTGAAAGCTGTCTTTGAGTATATTACCATAGACGCAATTTCATTTCAATTCACTTCATTTCATTTATTAAGTCTGAGGTTTTAAAACCTTACAGGCACTTCTTCTTCTTCTTAATTGGCGCGATAACCGCTTACGCGATTTTGGCCGAGTTAAACAAAGCGCGCCAGTCGCTTCTTTCTTGTGCTAACCGGCGCCAATTGGACACACCAAGTGAAGCCAAGTCCTTCTCCAGCTGATCTTTCCAACGCAGAGGAGGCCTTCCTCTTCCTCTGCTACCACCAGCTGGTACCGCATCGAATACTTTCAAAGCCGGAGCGTTTGTGTCCATTTGGACGACATGACCCAGCCAACGTAGCCGTTGGATTCTTAATCGCTATGTCTATGACGTCGTAAAGCTCATACAGCTCATCGTTCCATCGTCTGCGATATTCGCCGTTGCCAACGTGCAAAGGTCCAAAAATCTTACGCAGAATCTTTCTCTTGAACACTCCAAGCGTCGCTTCATCGGCATGATGAGAGTCTTGTAGAGTGTTAGTTTTGTTCGTCGAGAGAGGACTTTACTGCTCAGTTGCATACTTAGTCCACGGTAACACCTGTTGGCAAGAGAGATTCTATGTTGGATTTCAAGGCTGGCATTGCTATCGGTGTTAATGCTGGTTCCTAAGTAAACGAAGTCTTTTACAACTTCGAAATTATAACTGTCAACAGTGACGTGGGTGCCGATACGCGAGAGCGCCGACTGTTTGTTTGAAGACAGGAGGTACTTCGTTTTGTCCTTGTTCACCACCAGACCCATTCGCTTTGCCTCTTTATCCAGTTTGGAGAAGGCAGAACTTTTAAGGCTGTTAAGGCCGATGATGTCAATATCAACGGCATACGCCAGCAATTGTACGCTCTTGTAAAATATTGTGCCTGAGCGATTAAGTTCTGCGGCTCGTACGATGCTCTCCAACATCAGGTTAAAGAAGTCACACGACAGCGAGTCACCCTGCCTGAAACCTCGTTTGGTATCACACGGCTCGGAGAGGTCCTTCCCAATTCTGATGGCGTCATCTTGCATAGCCGTATTAGTTTTGTGGGGATACCAAATTCAGACATCGATACGTTCCAAACGAGCTATTTAAAGGCTTCAACAGCTTATTCAGGCGTTGGAAAACGTTGAGCTCGCATTTTATTTTTGATGTTCGGGAACAAAAAGAAATTATTAAGAGAGAAATCAGGGTAAGGCGGATGACCCATTAACTTGATCTTTTAAGTAGTAAAAAACTTTTTTGTGTGTGCCGATAGTTGGGAGCTCGCATTGTCTTGGTGAAGGATGATTGGTTTTACCTAATTCTTCGAAATTTTCTGGCAATCAAATGGTTGCGTACCTTTTATAATTGACTGTCTGAAGTTTATCTAGTGTTACAGTTGCCACATGACCAGATACCAGATGTTCCCTATAAATAGGCCACCACTTGCTTTGAGGTACTTTTTCGGCGAACAACTTTTACTGGATTAAGCTCATAAATCGGAACGTGGTGTTGGAGCTGGTAAATATTCTCATAAACTTAAAATTGAAAAATCTGTGCGTCTTCCTAATACCAGCAGTGTCTTCCAGGGGGAAGTACCTTTTAAGGGCAATATCGCTATTCTTTCGAATAGCCAAGCTTCAATCCTGGCACTGGATTCGGCTACAACAACCTCTAAACTGGTGGAACAAAGTAGGAACAGTGAGTGAAAACCATAAAGTTACCTTAATCTGGGTCCCGGGACAACGGAACATTGAAGGTAACGAAAAAGCAGATAAACTGGCAAGATGGGGGTCTGCCATGAATAACGCTCTTGCAGAATCGGTATTCACATCATTGGGTACAGTCAAGAATACAATTTTCCTAAAATACCTTCGGAAATACTGCGGATTGTAGGTGGAGAGGCCAGACGAAATGCAAAATTAGCAGAACGTTACAACAGACCTACTACCTCAAGCAATCGTCGACATTGATAAACATGAATCGACGGGACGCCTGGAGACTAACGGCAGTCATAACTGATTTTTGGTCTGTCGGAAGACAAGCTGCCAAAATGGGCATCCCACACAACACATACTGTCACAGCTGCAACCAACCGGAGAAGAAGGAAACAATCTTCCATTTTCTCTGTGAATTCCCTGCACTATGGTAGGATGGAATCTTGACGTGTTCTGAAGCACCCGCTGCTGAATTTCTTTAAACGAATAGACGCGAGTACTTTTTGGGCAATTGTCAAATAATGCGGTATTCAACGAGAAGAAGTCTTCTTGACGACCAAATGTTCATGCAATATTGAATATACTATGTTGGTCCCACTAATGTCCAAGGATGCCTATATCTAGCGATATGTCACATGAGGATTTTACATTATCAATTGACGTGCAGCATCAATTGTTTCTGTTACTCCGCTCGAATATATTGTACTAACGAAACCTGGTACTCGTAATAACGAAATTTCCAAGATGCAGGTAATTTTAAATTCAAATTAAAAATTTTAAAATTTAAAATTTTCGAATCATCTGCGTAAAGCAAAATTTAGAATGACGTGAAATGTCATTAACAGAAAGCACAAATAATAACGGGCCAAGAATACTATCCTCAGGCACACTAGAGGTGGCAATTTCGGCTCGGCTAAAGAGTAGGTCAGAGTAGCACCTTAACCAAAAAAGAAAATTAGATTGGAAACATAGCTTTTCAAGCTGCTAAGAACAATATACTATACGGAACAGTATCGAAAGCTTTTGAAAAATCTATGTAAGCAACGTCTACTTGATGACCAAATTTCAAATGCTAAATGGTAATCATTGAAAGTATTTAAACCTCCCCGCCCATCTTTCCATCCGGTATTAAGGTCATGAAGGTTTCATGATAAGCTATATCTGTATATTTTGGCTATAACATAGAATATGCTTTTCAAAAATCATAGATATCCTCATTTAAAAAATAACGACAAATGATTTATTTGAATTGAAAAATTAGCACAACGAGCAACAATTCAGCTCCAGTTTAAACCATTTAACCGATAATAATTGCTCTATAGGCACATAAGCAACACCAAAAATGATCATAACATAAGAGTACTCTGCATACTCGTACAAAGAGTACTCTGGCAAAAAGAAAAATTTCAGCATTCACACACATCCACATCCACATGAACATTCAACTACAAGTTCTGGTGCAATATAAAAATTAAGATCCCCATAAAAATGTATAAATGTGAATATAAAAAAACAATCGACCAGAGTACTCTACGTCAAGAATTCAAGCAAAAAAAACCCCCATAAAGATAGGCCATTCACAATCGATTGGGAGTAAAAATAAAAGCTTCGGCCGTACAAAAGCGGCGGATGCGATAACCATAGGCAAATGTTCGAATGGCCATGCATTGATTTCCGCCTTGACCGACGAAGGCAATAAAATATGCTCAACTCAGTGGAAATACAAGCATGCATATTTATGCCTGATGGTGGACACCAAGCGAGAGCGGCTGGTCGGTTGGTCGCTTGGCCTGCCATTCGGTTTAACGGAAAGGCCACACAGCCTGGGAATCGCGACTTTCATGGCATCCTCCGTGTGCTTTGGGACCATTAAACGGGAAATTGGGTATTTGTAATTTATGAGTAGACAAACATAGCGGGAAGATAGAGTGAGATAGTGTTTAAATATTTGATGGTAGTTGGGCCTCTGGCTGACCGAATAAGGTGAGATTTTCATGCGATACCCGCATTCCCCATGAGCGCTGCTGACGCATATAATGGAAAATACCCAAATTTCCTATTTTTTATATGCATATATTTGTCTTCTGCGTTTTTATTGTTATTTAATATTGAATGAAAGTAAAATATTATAGAAACGCGCCTGAGTGAACAATATGGACTAGACGTTGCGGCTGGTTGGGACAGTCATCATGAAGCTTGCAGTCGTCGCATCACAGCTGTCGCATATTATGCGCACAGGACATTAAGCAATTTTTTTGCCTTCGCAATTTTCACATATTTTTGCATTTTTAATTTCGCCGTCAACATTTCCATGCAATTTCCTCTGCGAAAATATGACTTGTTACATAACATACAAATATATTGAGAATGCGAGAAGAAAAAACTAGAAAAAATTGTTGCGCCAACTGTTGTCGCCTTGGTCAATGGCGTGCCACCTTTAGCCTAACTCCAAAAAAAAAACAAAAAAGAAAAAAAAACAAATTTATAAAAAATATAGCTCTAAAAAATAAAAAAAATCAACAAGCAGCCATGGAAACCAAAGATTCCCCAAGGAGTTCAACAAGTGCGCTGCATAAAGTAGACGAACTCTAGCTACGAAGGAACAGAGGGTATCAAGGAGGCGAGAGCAAACATTTGGAAAACTGCAAATCCCGGAAATATTTAACAGCGCATAGCTCTGCCGACAGCGAGCGGAAATAACAAAATAAGCAAATTGTCTGGCAAAATAAAAATTACTTCCGTGCGTAAGTGCGCAATGAAAAAATAAAAAAGCGAAAAAATGCTTTCTCTTAGCTATGCCTAGAAATACATATGCACATATAAAAATGCAAAGAAACGCTGCTGTAAATACTTTTAACGCATTTGATTTTCCCCCTCCAATTCCAAAATCGATACGTTCCACCTAACAATCCAGACTTCTGCTGCTCGCCTTGTGCCTGCGACCTGTTGATTTGTCGTTTTCATTGTATGGGTGGAAAAAATGCAAAAAGGACAAATTTTTATGGTCCTTTTTCTCAGTCGCCAGACACTACGAAAGGAGTGGTGGATGGTTGTGCTATAAATTATGCAGGATTAAATGGGTATTAAGAAAACACAAATTATATTCTATGTTTCAATGGATTTTTTTTTTTTTTTTTGTTTTTCGGAAACGGATGGTTGGTAAATATTTGCTTGATATAATTTACTTTAAAATAATGAATTATGAGAATGCCGCATAAATTATTGCAGGCCAATTTATTTATGACGCTTTAGAAAATTGTTTAATACCTACAATTTTATGCTAATAAAATTCAATGGTGATCTATGTGTTAGAAGATTGGGGCAAAATAAATAAAATGAAGGTCACATGAATTATTTATGTGATACGGTTCATAAGGAAATTACGTTGCCGTAAACACAACAGATAAAGAGAGAAAAAGCAAAAACAATGAAGAAAATTTAATCACAATTTATGCGAGGAAAAATAGAGAGGAAACCACAGCCGAGTGAGCTGGCGCTTGAGTATTATTTGAATGCCCATAGAGGTTCGAAGCTCACTTTGGTCATGCACATCAAAAAAGATAAAATAAAATTTGCCGGTCAGTGGCAATCTTTATGGCGTATTTCTAACTCCCAACTATTGTTTGATCACTTCTTTGAAATGTTCAGACTTATTGCCGCTTTCTAATGACATGTTGCGCTTACAGTTCTACTAGAAGGAAGTGCAGTGTCGCATATAACACCTTAGATTGACATTGCACCCGCTGTAAGGAAAGATGCGAGTATTTGGACCTTATCAACTGTCTTAATTTTCACACCCTTCAAAAGAGCGTTCCACCACACACCAATGGTCAAT
>JAYXIM010003934.1:0-61877 GCA_037575425.1 Anastrepha fraterculus
GCAATTTAAGGAGAAAAGGGTAAGTGTTCTGTAGGGTTCTAGGAGGGATATGCAAGCGAATTCTTTTCAACTTCTTTTTTAACTACACTAAAAAATAAAAACAGTGAGAGTATAGACCTTCTAGAGGGTGGGCCAAATAAGACCTATTAATGTTAAGCTCAAATAACTTTTTTATTTTTTGACATATTTATTTTTCTCTTTTTGTAGGTTATAATTGAATTGTTGGAAATTTATTATGGAACCACCAACAACGACCACCAACAACGACTACAATACGCTATTCGTTTTACACAATTAGCCACACAAATTGATTTTTTAAATATTGTTTGATGTCGGATGAAGTGCATTTCCATTTAAATGGTTATGTCAACAAACAAAGCTGTAGTTTGTGGGGCAACACACCAACATCAGTTGCACCCATCTAAATGTACTGTTTGGGGCGGTGTTACGTCAAAATCGTCTGCAAATTAAAAAAGGGTTGCTTGATCGTTATTTAGTTTGTGCATCTTAGTTTTATATAGGTTAAAGAAAAGCTGCCTTGAGGGAGTTTGTTGCATATTTCCTATGTTTCCGTTTGAAGAAAAAGTTATAAATACAATTAAATGTTTTGGAATTGAAGCCGTTTTTACCAACAGTATGCTACATATACTTAGTCCTGCCATGAGTTATGTTACAAGTAAAGCCCGTTATAGATATGATGGTGCTGGCTGGTTTTTGCCTTATGGGCTGGAGCGGAATCTTGCTGGAAAATTCAACCCTCTCCATTAAAGAGACTACTCCTCAACTGCTTCACCACGTCTTCTAAGACATCCTCCTGGTACACTTTTGCCCTAGTCTTAACGCCTTTTTCGCTGAAATGAAGAGACGCCGACACTGCTCACCAAACCATTACGGAGGCTGGATGGTGGCCACGCTGAAACATTGGAACAACATTTTTTGTGTCTTTAGATGTTCTAGCATAGATTTTCTTGTTTTGCTTATTAAAAACTTTTTCAGCAGGGAAAATATTCTCATGTGTGAAAAGAATATTTTCCTGTTAGCAGAACTTTTGGTTTTGTTTTCTGGGCCCTATTAACTTTTCCTTAATCAGCATATTGAGAACTTTGACAATTGTCGATATAAGCGAGATTAATTCTGATTAAAATTGTAGTGTGACAGACGGTTGTTATGGGGATAAGTGAACAGCTGATTTGTTTACCGGATAGTTTTGTCAGTAAAATATGGTTGAAAATTTCTTTCTGCTTGTCATCTGATATTGAAAAAACACATTTTTAAAGTTAAAAATAAAACGAAATTGCTAGAAATACTTACTCCTGTTGTATTCATCATATTATTCCAGAACTTTAATGCTGCAATTATTGTTTTCAGTCTCTCTTGTTATTATCTTGCACAGTTTCATAATTTTTAATTTTTCACAGTATATATTAACTGCCATCGAGAATTCTCCTAATCCGCTTAAATTATGAGACTTATGTCTAGTTGCTAATTGGTATTCTTCTTCTTAATTGGCGCGATAACCGCCTACGCGATTTTGGACGAGTTTAACAAAGCGCGCTAGTCGTTTCTTTCTCGTGCTAACCGGCGCCAATTGGACACACCAAGTGAAGCCAAGTCCTTTTCCATCTGATCTTTCCAACGCAGAGGAGGTCTTCCTCTTACTCTACTACCACCAGCTGGTACCGCATCGAATACTTTCAGAGCCGGAGCGTTTGTATCCATTCGGACGACATGATTGGTATTAGTTCAACTTAATTCCTATGTCGTTAATCTCGATTAACGCCACCGCCTGTCTAGATTATTAACCACAGATGTAACAACGTAACAAAGAACATTTGGGGGCTGAGTTGGCTTAGAGCGTCAATTTTTGGTTGTTCCAGAAACTTTTTGATCAAGGTGGGGATATGTTATGAGTTCATGCGATGCTGCTACTAATGTGGCAACCAAGGAAGTAACAATGTTTTCGAATATTTTGTATGAGTTCATCTTTGCGTTTAAAGTCAAATTGCTACAGTTAAACAAATATTAAAGGAAAAAGTTAGTTGTGAAATTACGTGTTGAGGAAAGCAAAAAAAAAAAAAAAGTAAGTAAAAAACTGTTTCAAAAATTGTTTTTATATTACAAAAAATGGATAATTCGATAAGTAAGCACAGTATTAATCATCACTAAACAAACGGTAAAGCCTCCTCGAATTGCCTTCACACTGATTTTTAATGCTCGAACAGTGATTACATTACCCCAACATACATTCTATGTGTAGTAGAAATTATGCGTACATACAGAAATTAGAAATTTCATGAATGTAGTTATGTGTAGTATATCCCTAGTATTTTTGTGATCGCCTGAATGCTCTTGCGCTTTACTGGGTGCACTAACGCACAATAAACACGATTTAATGCGCCCTGAAGTGTGCTTGTTAATTTATGAAAGTGTTACCGCATGTCGCTGTACGAATAGGAAAACACAACTGCTTCTACGTGAGCATGCTAGCTACATATGTATACCCATACATACATATACATTTATTGTTTATATATTTGTACTCTGTAGGGGAAAACTATCACTTTAAAGCGGAGTTAACAAAACGTAGTTGCTTGAAAACTTACAGAGCAATCGACATGTGAGAAAATAACTAATTTTGACTGGATACTTGCTCTCTGTAAAGCAACATTCTCTCTTTATTCTCTTAACACTATTTATGCAGTAAAAGTTCAATCTTAAAAGTAAATATTTCGATGACAATCTCTGATTCTTAGCTTTGTGGTTAGCTTGGGGGGAGTGGGGGGAGTGATGATAGTGAGGATTACTTGAGTTATGGGATGTACTCGTTTGCTGGCATATTTGTTTGGGCTTTATAGCTGTTGGGTCCTGTAAGCGCACACTAAAGTTTTTAAATTTATTTCAAATTTATTCAACCTCCCGTCTCCGGAGTTACTCTTCAGGGAAGTATTTAACTTGATGTAACGTTTGGTTGAAGCATGCACGCTGCGCACGTTTTCTGTTCACCATTTCATAAACTATTTGAAAAAGGAACAGAGGTTTGCTAGGGCAATGAAATGATAAACCAAAAGTGAGCTGTAAAAGAGAAAAATTGCTAAAGTTAAATTATCTTTTGGACTCATTGGACTTCTTTGCAGTTGCACTTTCAGACAATTGGCATTAACGGCTTTGAAAAACATGGTCAAAGAGCGAAAAGCAGTTGAACAACGCGTAAACGTGTTTTAAACGTTTTATGAAAATGATCATTCTGCAAAAAAATCATCATGAGCGATGAGGCACATTTTCATCTAAACGGAGTTACTAAAAAGCCATATGTAATTCAAGAAAAACACTATGCCAGACACTGTTTGGTGTAGTTTTTGGGCTGGTGGAGTGATAGGATCGTACTTCTTCGAAAACGACAACGCCGTGCTAAGAAAGTTCTTATGGCCTGACATGGACTTGGAAAGATATGAAACAATTGCGAACGAAGTTTCCGAAGTTAAATGAGCATCAAAATCTTGCGATTTGACACCATTGGGCAGGAAGAAGACGAATTAGAGGAAGCCAGTGGAGAGCCAAGAATGATATAATACATTTTGGTGGAAAACAAGGAAATAAAAACTGCATTCGGACGCTTTATTATCATTCGTGCTTTCACAATTTAACACGCGACACTCAATTGTTATATTTTGATTATTTTAAACCTCAAAATATTCACTTATTGATTCACAAACAATTGTCACTGTTCCAGATGATTCTGCTGTTTGAGTAGTCCAGACTTTCCAAATTTTATGGACTACTGAAACCGATTCTGTCTATACTTTCCTGGCTCATCGGCCACTTCATTTTCCTCTATGCTCTTATGCCCTGGAACTCAGATACGAGAAATGCTTCCTGCACATTCGAGACGTTTGATCAGTTAACCAGAAGAGAGCTGCAAGATGGATACGACAGGTCCTTGAACGCAGCTTGACTATCAGAAAACCAACAAACATTTTGCAGGATCGCGAAGACCTCTGCTTGAAAAACACCACTAGTTTTCGGCAGTTTAAAGGAGACTGGAATATTGGCTGATCTAGAAAAAACCCCAACTTCAGATTTCATCTTGGATCCATCGTTGAAAATAGAGTTACCCATGCCCGTGCAGACTCTCCGCTCCTTCCAATCCAGCCTGCAACCCCCAAAACCTAGTTTGTGGATGGAGAGATCTGTACGAAGCACAGAGAATGAAGGAGAAATCGACCTCAAAATGTTACCATGTCGTACAGGAGATTGCCTCCGGAGGCCAATCTTCTTCAACCTAAGGTGCTCAGAGCGGCAATTGATTGAATTTGAAGATAAACGGGAAGTAAGTGCAGAACGACGTTAAGGGCGGCAGTGGGGCATGTTCTCCACGCACCAGTGCTGCCAATACATGCAGTCTTCTGCACTCTCTCTAATTTAGTGGTGTTATAGCCCTATCGAAGAGCTACCCACCTAACTAGGCAGCCATATGTCAAAATTCGCAGAACAATTAAGTTCAATTAAGTGGTAAAGTACATCCAGAGAACGATACGTGGATATATATATTATTCTACTTTTCTAAGATAATTGATGGAGTACAGTTGTTGTAGAGGTCCCTGTTTTCTGTTAATTGTAGGTCATTCGCTATTTTTTGGTATATAATTTTTGCTTTTTCGTGTATAGTTTGGGCCCGCGAGAATTTGACTTGATCTCAGATGGCGATTATAAATCTTTGTATTTCAGTATAAAGATCTGCTCTCTGTTAACGTAGTAGATATAACTGTTTTTCTTAACGATTTTTGGAGTTTTCGTCAAATGTATGTATTCGCAATGGTTGTCTTTCCTTCGATGATTGTTTATTACTCCAAAAGAGTATGTGAGTATTGATATGTATTCGTGGCTTTGCAAATATTTTTTAATTGTACTACAGTCCTCATACATACTTATTTATGTCTGTACACTTTTTACTACTACTGTTAGTACCTACTAGTTTTGCCACTCTTTTTTCTTTGTAAAATGACTTTTTTATCTTAGATGGTACAGTGCCCGTTAGCGAAACTAAAATGTCAGTGCCATCATTGCTAATCTCGGTCAACTCCACCTTGTGCATGCTCGTGATGTTAAAATTATGCAAAGCGTATCATAATTTCACTATACCCTAAAATATTTTACGTCGGAAGGGTATCAAAGTATACAAATATATTCACATTTGTTTGCTTTCATGAAAGTACGTGAGAACAAGCGTATACATACATACACATGCATTAGGGTGTCTTTTATATGCACAATATTTTTACATTACAAAAGCGTGTGCTCACTTGGTCTGTTTATTATACTAACCTATGTAGATATATGGGGGCGCCGATCTGGTTGCCCATCAACGACTTCAATGGATGAAAACGTCGACAAAGTCAAGGAAATGGTACTGGAAAGCCATCATTTAAGTTTGAGGGAGGTAGCTCGGGATTTTAGCGTGTCTCACGAAGCAATTCACAACATATCATCAATTGGGCATGAGACGCGTGGGTTAGAGTTTTATTTCTTTCAAAAAATTCATCGGAAGAAGGTGTCTGAAGACATGCTTGAGCAAATGAATTCGGACCCAACGTTTATCCACCGCATCATAACAGGTATGAGACGTGGGTATATCAGTTTGGCATGCAAACCAGTCAACAGACGTCTGAATGGCGCTATCTACATGAGCCGAAACCCAAAAAAACACGTCAAAGTCGGTCAAAAGTGAAAGTCATGCTACTCGTTTTCTTTGATTATCATGGTGTTAAAGAATATTGTTTGGAATAAAGAATATTGTTTGGAAGTTATGCGAAGTTTGAGAGAGAATGTGTGTAGGAAATGGCCCAACGGCCCAATTTGTGGAAAGAAAATTCATGAATCTTGGACGTCTCCAAAGGCTCATACTGTGAACACTTTTTTGACCAAAACCTCGACAAATATTATCGAACAAGCATCGTATTCACCGGATTTAGCCCCCTGTGACCTTTTCCCAAAACTTAAATTGCCACTCCGGGGACGCCGCTTTGAGTCGATAGAGGCCATTAAGGAGAATTCGCAGAAAGAGCTGAAGAAAATCTCTTCAAACGCATTTAAAAGGTGCTTCGATGACTGGGCTAATCGTTGGCATATGTGTATTGCTTCGAATGTAGCCTATTTGAAGGCGACAAAATAAATTTTGATGATTAAACAATTATTTTGCGTTTTACTGAACGATTCTCCGTACTTTTTTGACAGAATGTATATAATTATAATTGGCGCTTACACCCTTTGCTTCGGTGTTTCGTTGCGCTCCTCCTCTTATTTGTGGTGTGTGTCTTGATGTTCTTTCACAAATGGAGGAGCCTATACTTCTAAGCCGTCTCCGGCCGGCAGATGGTTTTTCATCAAGAAGTTTTTTCATGGCAGAAATACACTGGGAGGTGTGCCATTGCCTGCCAACGGGCGACCGTTATTAGAAAAAACTTTTCCTATAAATCGGTGTTTAATGTACGAGGCTTCGAGCCCTTCCACTTCTACTACTTACCTTACACTGCTACTACGGCCATACTGCTATAAAAAAAGAGTAAAGTTCAAAATATTAAACTGAAAATTAGTGTCTTCTTCAAATACTTAAACGATTACGCTGGTAATTCGCAACAGTACACCACAGCCTCACACAAAATAAAACGTTTTAATGTAATCATTCTTTTTAATTGCAGTAAATTTCTCGGCCGTCGCATTTATCGTTGTTGTTTTAGATCTAAAACTACTTGATGGCTCATTGCACGTATACACGCCTGGCGAAAACTCGTATTTTATGTAGGTTTTTGGTTTGTGGTTTGAATTGTTGATGCACATACAAATGCACCACTCGATCATGTTGCTCATACGCCATGTTGCCTGTGGTCGTGCATACACACCTAATGTAAATTTTAATTGTAAATCGGCGTAAAAAGTTCTAATTTTAAATTCACTTCAAATACTTAAAGTTTTTGTGTAAAGCTCTTAGATTGGAACGGCATATGAAAAATATCGCATCGAAAATTTTAAACACGTTTTATAGAAAAAATTATAACGTATTAATTAATGGAATTTTAACTGCTTTCTCCTTCTCAGCTTATGTAAGGTCAATTCACGTAACTTAATGAAGCATTCTTATGAGAAAGTAATAACAAATTTACTCAGTAGCTCAGCTTGTTAACAACTTGCTGACTATTTGGGTCAGTTTCTCCAAATATATCGTGACGTTGTATTAAATTTGTTTGTTGCGAGTAGTTGTAGCCAATTTTTTATATATTCTTTATATAATTATTTAATCTGCTCCTTTTTCCTTGCTCGAATGTAGCCTCTGTCAATGAAAAAATGTTAAGTATTGTTAAGCATAAACTGCCAATAAATTCTAACGTATTTGATTTTATAGAAAGTATTGCCTGCGCAAAGCATCGAAAAAAGCCATCAAAATATTCAAAACCAAATTAACTGATACTAATATTTAAAATAAATAATTGGCGCGTACACTTCTGTTAGGTGTTTGGCCAAGCTACTCCTCCTATTTGTTGTGTGCGTCTTGATGTTGTTCCACTAATGGAGGATCTACAGCTTTAAGCCGACTCCAGAGGGCACATATTTTGAAATGTCTGAGAACCCGAGAAAAATTTAAACTTTTTGGAATCGGTCCAATGAAAAAAGAATAAGAAAAATTAAATTTTGTTTGTTAACTTGATTTGAAATGAAATATATTTAAAAAAGGAGATATGCTTATTTCTTGTCCTTGATTTTCTGTTCTTCATGCTCCCTAATTTGTCGCTAGATCAAATAATCGTGCGTTAACTTTGCTCAAAGTAGGTAAAAAAATACGAGAAATGAAGAAATTAAGAATTTCAGCTTTTTTCATGCGTTTTCGCAAGGGTTTTGGTATAAATAAGCATTTTGTTTTTCTCGACTCTAAACATTTAAAGCAAATCTTAAGCATGGCTGTTCGATGCGGCGTAAGATGTCGCATACGTAAACTGAAAATGACAAAATATGAGGATACAAATTATGTTTTTTGTTTATTGTAAATGTTACGATGGAGCTCGACCGATGAGTGAATAATTGATGTGCTGCTGTTGTAAAAAATACAGGTTTGTGCGAGTCAAAATTTAAATCAAGCCAACCATGTTACGCATGTGACATTTCATCTATTCGGAACTGTCTGACAATAAGGCTGAAAATGTGTTGATAAAAGAAGACTGCGATAGCTTTGCGAACAATCTTTACAAAGAAATTAATCAGCTGATGAAATTGCGGAATCGCTTGGCACGCGCAGTACGTGAAAGAAATTGAGAAAACTATGAAGGAAATGCTGAAGAGTTTTATCAGCGTTCGTATTCATCCCATTCCTGGACCAGTACTCAGAAGAGCTTGAATCGAGATTGCTCGAACATCGAGAAATGCTGTCAAGGACACAAAACATTATTCCATCGAGGTGTGTAGAGCGTGATCAGGAAGAATTGAATAAGACTGTCCATGTCTTTGAAAAACAATCGACAACCGAAATAACTGAGACGGCTCGAGACGAACAATTATCTGCGCAACAGGACAGGAGAACGACTCAATGCAAACTTTCCACCGAGATATTGTAGTCACTGCCCAAAAAAAGACTTCATTTTTTGGCTAAGAAGGAAAGGAGAATGGATATCACTTTGGGATTCCACTGGGCTTTTGATTACTTAGTACACAGAAAAGTCATTCTTCTCCAAATATTTTATGTGCTTATATACATATTAAATTGTATATGAGAATGCCAAAAACGCTGTTAACATTTTGATAAGAAAACGACGTACTGAAACCTTCAAATACGATATACAATGACATCGCTGCGGACATGAAAATATGGATAGACAGGAGGTGGAATAATCTAGCCACTTGCAAAACCGCGAAAATCATGTGTACACAGAATGCAGATAAATACGTCCGATTCATATTAGCTCTGTCCACAAAAGAAAGCAGAACTATCGTAGGCATGCTGACAGGCCACAATTTGCTAGCGGCACACGCATACAAGATAGGAATTACAAGCAACGATATCTGCAGGTTTTGCAATGAACTGGAAGAGAGAGAAATGCTAGAACACCTTCTATATTTCTGCCCCGCATTAGCTAGAACCAGATTAAAATGCTTAGGAGCTCTCCAATATGAGAAGTTAGATTGCCTCTCGGGGATAGAGCTTAAGAGTTTACTTAGATTCGCAAAAGAGGCAAGATGTCAGAGAAACGTATTAGTTTAGCACCATCTAGTAACACTAAGGACCAATAGGACTATGTGATGGCTTTCAGTCTGCCTGGTCAACCTAACTTAACCTATATTCTTGTATTAATGCAGAATACCTATTTCAACACTTTAGTTCAAAGTCGCGAGTAAAATATTAAAACATTGAATTGAAATATTGATATATAATAAAAAAATATCATTTCATTATTTATTATACCGTGTAATACTTTAAAAATAGGTTTTTGTGCGGTGATCTATGATTGCTATAAGACGTTTTTTAGAATTTGTGATGCTAACGTTACAGTACAATTTTTTTCAGCAATTGGCGTTATATGATGGTATGGGCATTATAGTAATAATCTGCGAAAAACTGCAATGTGTACTACACAGTTAATAAAATTTATATTTTGAGCCCCCGTCCTGGATCCATCCCTAGTTACACAACTGTGTTCATGTTTCCATGCCGGTGAAAACCTCTTTTATTCTGACTTGTAGCCAGTTGGTTGTAAACGGTGCGTTTTTGAACGTAAACAAAATTTCGTTATGACTATTACACAAACCAGCTATTCGAGTAAATAAGTGTCTTTAACATTTCTGTTCAACGTTGATACATTGTGAAAATTGTCAAATTGCCACACTAATCCAAAGGTGGTTTGCTAACTATCGATACAAAATTTTATGTATTATTTGGTTTGCATGGTGGACATATCGGCCGACATATAATGGTTGCCTAGACCATGAATTCTAATTCCTTTTACTATTTTTTTGCTATTGTGCTATACAATTTACAGCTTGGAAGCCAATATTTCATATTAGCGTGATGAGTATAATTTTGCTGGGGAAAGCAGTAGAAAGCACTAATTTCCATGATAATTGCAAGCGCTAAGCTGAAATTAGTTGTATTTGAAAAAGTACATAGTTATTTAAACAAACAAATTTACACTTTTTCCCTTGATTTTCTAGTACAATTTTCTGCTAAAAACTGTTTGTATTAACTACTCTTAAAGTTTTGTGATGTGGAATAGCAAACATGAAATATCTAAAAACAGAAGTACATACATACATTTGTATTTATTTACAATTTCTGAGACTTTTATTATTTTTTTAGCGCAAATGTGATAAGGTTAGCACCCTGCTACGCTCTAATGCAGACACTCGCACCACTAATTAGTTGCCACTTTTAATTTATAAAGCAGGAAATGCCAATGTGTAAATATATAATTACATTTTCCTAGAAAAGTTGGTGCATTGCAGGCAAAATGCGGCAGCATATCTTGTGCGAAAGTGTTTAATGGCTGCCAGCAGACTAATATGTGGAAGCAATCGCAGTGGCGAACCCTTATGTGATTACATTTTGCAAGTGTACCGTGAGTTTACACACACAAATAGTCTTTTGGAGCGCATTTTTTCATTGGCAAACATATTAATTCTACTAACAGCTTAACAGTTGTAGAAATAAATGCATAGGCACTTGCCATCTGCCACCTAACGTGCATTTTGGCAAATTACATACATACTCGTATGTCTGGTTGCAGTGCAAAGCTGTATGGTGCATTTGTGACACAAATATTCGAGTGAGAAGTCTTTTACCAACTGAGGCATAAAACAAATGTTCGACGTTAATTTACTCTGCCGTTCCTATCTGCAATCTGGTGCATACTTCCTTTTCGATTTGATATCAGCACACATGCCTTTGTCGTTAATATTTTGTCTTGCGTTTCCTATGTAATCAGGCATAGTAACAAATGTGCGAAACTTGACGCAAAGTACACGCATACACACATACATATGTACCTATAGAACTATGTAGATACGAACATTATACATACACATACATATGCGCGTCGCCAAGGCTAATACACAGGTATTTTCGGCCGTGTCGACATATTAGCTTAGCCAAGTAGAAAAATATCTACGAACATTCGTAGCTTAAACTTTTGTGTTATTTCGTTATCAGATCACGTGCTCAGCCGTTTTGTAGTCCGTGAGGTGCACTCTGTTTGTATATGTGCCCGAAGGCATACATAAACAAACGTTTCTAGGAATATATTCTTGCCTCCCAGTATGAAAAATTTAAATAGCGTGTTAAATAAGGCTCTACTTGAACACCTTACGAGTGTACTTCTCTTATGCACTAATTTTAAACACTAACAGCTTACAAATTGTTAAGAGTTTTGCAGTTTATAATTCATAACTTTGTGAGTGCATCATTCTTTGGTCATCCAGATCGCTGAAAGGAATGCTTACTTGATAATGTTTTTACTACCAAGGTATATACCCAATTCATTTGAAATGCCAAACGGGCATTAAGTACAACATCCGTCGAAGTCGAATGGGTTGCTGACTAACATTCGGAAGTGCATGAGCTCGAAACCTCGGGCAAGAAACACAAAATGAAAGAAAATATGTTTTCTAAAGGCGGTTGCCCCTTGGCAGGTAATGGCAATTCTCCGAGAGTATTTCTGTTATGGAAAAGCTTCTCATAAAAAACATCTAGCCTCCATTTATGGGAAATAGGAAGACGCTCACGCCCAAATAAAGAGTGTAAATGCCAATTATACTCTAAGCGAAATGGCTATATGGGACAATGAACAAACACTTTCTTTGTAATAAAATAAAGCTTTTTACCTCTCGGCATAAGGAAGGGAAACAGATGTAAGAATAAAGGATGTTAAAGGATTTATTTCAACCCTTTATTGCAAAAATGTTATAATTTTCAAGGGCGTAAAAAGAAATAGGTATATGGGGCAAAACTTATATTAAGCCTAAGAAAATAATAAATCTTAAGAATGCAATATAAAATATTTACTAGTTTGTATGCCCTCCTTTATTACTTGTAACAGGTACTAATCGTCGTGGCATTGAATTTACGGGAGACGGAAGTACACTAAGGACGATTTTTGCCCTATTGAACAGCAGCCGCCGTAGCCGAACGGGTTGGTGCGTGACTACCATTCGGAACTCAGAGAGAACATAGGTTCAAATCTTGGTGAAATACCATCAAGACGCGCGCCACAAACAGGGGGAGGAACTCGGTCAAACACCCTAAAAGGGTGTAAGCGCCAATTATATATTTATATATATATATATGGTATATATATTATATATATAGAACAGCTCTTTTAAGACACAATAAGCTTATAAATTTGCGTCCGGCTTTATAAAATTTCTTCCTAGGAATGCTCCAGAGGTTCTCCATTGAATTTAGTTCTGGACTAACTGCGGGCCACTTCAGCACAGGAATATTTTTCGACGCGAAAAACTTCTTTGTGGATTGGAGCATTATCCTGTTGATAAGTCCAAGACTCACCGCGAAATTATTCGAAAAAATTCAAGAAAACATTATCTAAGACCACTTAATTTTCTGTGTTCATCTTATGCGAAATCAAACAAATTGGGCTATTGCCACGGTAGCTAAAATAGGTCATAAGCCACCGTGGAAGTTTCGGGAGTGACGCGTTTCGGGTCGCGAATATCTCTTCACTACTTTTGACAATCATTAGGCCCATCGATATTAAATTTATTTTTCATGGATGGATTGCCATTCATTATCCCAGAACTTATGATTATAGGTTAATTTACGTCTAGCTCTTTGTCTGCTATGCAGCTATTTTAAAAGAAAAATTAGGAAGTTTGTTTGTCCCATATCGCTATATCCATACTTGTATATATATTTAGTACTCGGTTTATAACTTACGTTCGAAGTATTCTAGGCGCTCTTGTTAACCAGCGTGAACGACTTAGTGCCTCTGGTTTAAGGCTGGTTGTCACTGTCTAGTGAGCTGGCCACATCATACAAACTTTTTCGGTGTGCGTCTTTATGTTGTTCCACGAATGAGGGGGGGAGTTTCGAACCCGTGCACTTCCGAATGATAGTCACGCACTAATCCATTCGGCTACGGCGGTCGCTATATTGGAAAATACTCTATGGACAATTGATTTAAAATCTCAAATAATGATTTAAAAACGATCCATTTAATTATCCATAACTCAAAACTATTAATTTTAGGGGGTATTGTAGTATTTGAGGTATTTTTATTTGAAATCAAGGATGAGGAATATTTCTGTTATAAATATTTTTGATTGAGAAGTGAGTTTTAATTAATTTAATGAATTAATTCAGACAATAAATGGTATCATCTTTTGGAAATTCTTGGGTCGAAATTCTTTTGAGTCACCTTCATGTATGTCTTAAAATCATTTGATCATTCGATACAGCATTAAATGAAGGTTAGGCTAGGCTAAACGGCTGCGCACATAAGAGCCTACTTGGACAAAGAATCAAATTCGTCCATGGTGATATCATACAGAGGTAAACAGAGGCAGAAGAACCGTACTGAGGGGGAAAAGGAAGAGGGGGCCTTGGATTAGAGGAGAATGATGATTAAACGGTGGCTAATTACAATTGCGTTTGATATCTGAATCTACTATATTTGCAGGTGCAGCAAAAAAGTGAGAGCCAAGATGCCTGAATTTTAGTTCGGCGATAGCAGGACATCTGGAGAAGGTGCTGAGATGATTTCATCTCATCTTCCAGACAAGTGTTGCCGAAAGGGCTTGAAGCAATCTCAACTCTCACCACATGGACACCTATCGGACAACGCCCGGTAAGATGTCAACAAAATTCGAGGGCTGCTGTGGGCCGTGGGCAGAAGGATCTCGTGACTTTGCATGCTTGCGCACTAACCTAGCACTCGCTGTGAAATTTATTTAGGGATAGTCCTATATGGTAACATCTTTTTAAAAGTTAGGCTCTAATACTTTTAAAGCTTTAGATGCTTCTAAATAAATAATTTAACAAGGCGCTTTATCCGTTATATATAAGCTGAGGTCAGACTACAGTTTCAGTTTAACCGGTCTCGGTGTTAGCTTTTATGACGACCCCAAAACTGCCTCGAGATTAGGATCTGAGGACTGTGTTGTAAGGAAATGGGAATGGGCCTTACTTCCCTGTTAATATTCCTACTTCAGTATTCTAAGCCCACGTATAAACAATTCTTAGGACCAAGGCTTACGGGGAGGAGTAAAGGTGGAAATGGAGTAGTCTACGTTCTCACTTATAAGATGGGACATAACCCACCTGTCCGGATTATCTTGAGGGGAATGAGAACACTGTTGTTTTGGGTCTGTCCGTTTGGGGAAAAATCATTTACTCGTATATACCGATATAATATGAGTGCTGGTTTCTTCATGAGTTTGTTTTTATTTTAACCCTTTAAACCTAAAAATTAATGTTCACTACTCGTTTTCAACTGGGATTTCTCTAACCGTAACATTAATTTACTTAACTTGTCTAAGTTGTCTGTGTATTTAAATGCAACCACAACATATGTACATACACACATACATATATGGAACGGAAACTCCAACAGGAAGTTGAACCACAAACATTTCAACGAATCTCTAACAAGGTTGACTGAGTCAGCCATACACATACGCGCAACTAAATACCGGTTCCAATAGTAAGGGTATAACTGTCGTCCGTTCACGTAGTTGCCCACACCATTCCAAGAAAAGATTATCTCAATTGCTGGGTGGACAGCAGCATTAACAATATCTCACCTGTAAGAAGCGTAGATGCTACAGTGCCCGTGGTTGTCTTTACATATTGACAAATACAAATACATTCACACCGGTAACCGAGTTAAAATGCACAAAGCACCGTTGCATTGTTTTCTATTCGCTTTCAAAGCACACCGCCTCTTAAGGAAATCGTTCACGTCTGCATTTAAACGTGATTTATATTCCACTGTGAAATCTCAGAACTTGCAATCAGTCCGTTTTGTAGCGGCTGCACGCTTGACTACGGATTATAAGTGTTGCCGTATTATATTAAGTTTCTCCTTCGAAGACCTTTTCAAAGTGCTGCCCTCATTTGACAATTATGGGTAGGGAGTCCCTACTACTGCTTTACAGTTTAACTAAATTTTATTGATGTGAATCATTTTCAATGATTCGGAATTTCTGATTTCATAGCGCAGTTATCTACTTTACACTTGGGTGATTCAATTGTTCAGCCCAAATTATATTTTTCACGAGCAAAATAAATAAAGCAGTCTATACGGCCACCATAGCCGAATGGATTGGTGCGTGACTACCATTTGGATTTGAAACTCTGTTTCTTCTCTAATAACGGTCGCCCCTTGGCAGGCAATGACAAACCTCCAAATGTATTTCTGCCAAAAATCTTCATAAAAAACCATCTGCCGTTCGGAGGCGACATATATTGTAGTAAAACTATAGGTCGCTCAATTTGTGGAAGTTCATAAAGACACACGACCAATAGGATGAGTAGCTCGGACGGAGCGACTATTATATGTATTATTATTATGTCTCATCTATGTATATAAATGTATCAGACAGAACTTATCAATTGTAACGGAGCTGGTTGCATTGATCAACATTAACAACCATATTGGACTTATTGTCGTGATAACAAAAGCTTCTTTTTGAAATATTGAATTTCGAAAAAATTTCAATTTTTTTTCTTTTTTGCTAAATAAAAAATTTTCGACTACTTTTTTGCATTTTGCATGAAGTCGCTCGTGTAAGTAATTACGATCATTTTGAACCCAAAATTATTAAAATCGGTTCATTTTTGACTAAGTTATGGGCATTTAAAAACAAAATTTTTCTTATATAATTAAAAAAAATCGAGTTTGAGCCGAAAAACAAAATTGCCGATAACTCTTGAAAAAAATTTTTTTCGGGCGAACAAAAAAATACGTGTCTCATTATTTTGACCAGAGAGCAACATATTTAAGTTACATCGAAATCGAAGAATATGACCCGAATAGCCCGGTTGAATTGAAATGGAAAGCATCTTAAGAATACACACAGAAAATTTAATATAAATAGTTCCGGTGAATATTTTCGAAGTTCAAATTTAAAAAGGCGTTTCAGAATGCTTGAAAGTACAAGTAAAAACTTTAAACGCTTTTTGCTCAAAATGGTGTTTTCAAAGTCGGAGATATAGTGGCCACCGCAAAACGTCTATTTTGAGAGGAGCTTCCGGAGATTAGCTGTAGCTCCTTTCCAAATAAATATTTTTAATAATACTAAGTCTTAAAATACAGTTAAAAGACAACATAATATGTGTACAAATTTTCAGATCAATAAATTTAAAAGTTTTCTCAGAAAAAATTCTTGAAAATTCGTTTTGTTTTGGCCTTCTAACTGTATATAACATCTCAGTAAGATACGATAAATATTAATGATATTGGATAAAACCACGCTCACTTTTTCTATGTTAATACTAAATTCCCGTTCATTCGTCTAATGCTACGAGCTACAACTCTAATTGTTTATGAGTTTGTTTGATTCCAAAAATTAATACTGAACCCAAGGTAAATATTAGTAAAATGTGCGCGGTATATAAAGTGTGGGCCAAAACGAATTTAGTTTATCCAACTTGCTTTATTATGACTAAATTTTGTGCCGTAGAGTGAAGTATATTTCCATCTTTTGCATGGTACTATATTAGATTCAAGGGTGGATGAATTTCATCGGTTTGATTGCCAAGGTTGCTTATTTTATATTAGTTTGGGGAAAAAGAAATCCATTATTTTCACGGTAGATAGCTGTAGTGATCGATATCTCGTAAAGTATCGATCAAACAATTTGAAGTGTATGCTCGTTGTTTGTTTGTTCAATTCAGTTGTGAGTTACAGGGTGTTAACAAGGGAAGTAAACAAAGAGAAAATTCGGGACATTTTACAGTTACAAGGTTACACAAGGTTAAAATGCAATTAGAAAGCATGTATACGCTATTAATAAACGAGCTAACTACGCTAGAAGATGAAAAGAAAAAATTAAAATCATCCAAAGATCTATAGAGAATAAAGAACATATACATATATGAAGCCGACGAGGATGAACTTGCCAGAGAAACCGACTGGGTACTCAAAAAAAAAGACCGGTTAAAAAAGGAAATGCCGATTCTTCGTCAGAAGTAGCTACCCAAAGCAAATCCTCGAATCCGAATGTAAAAGAAAAACCTATTACTATTAAAACAGTTAGGCCATTTCCAATTATTATCATGGTACAAATGACTTGTATGCCCAACATAACTCAACTATGAAAATCGAGTTCTTTGTAAAGATTACAAGTGGTGGCTTACAGAGACTAACTACCTTTGATGCTCTTGATTATCGCTCTGTATTCATTGGTTCAGCTACGAAGGCAAACAAACAAGGCTAGTAAAAGTAATAGTAAAAAAACTTCATCAGTCATGTGATCAAGAATCAATTTTAAATGATATCAAGGTCTGAGAGCAGTTAGTTCAATCAACAAACTTAAGTTTGTTAGGTTTCAGGTTGATAGGTTTCTTTTGACATTTGATCTATCTGAAGATGTGAAAAAATGTATGAAATAAAAACAATTCTTAACACAATTGTTAAGATCGCACCAATAAAATCATCTACTTTAATTTCTCAGTGCAAAAAATGTCAGCCCTTTGGTCCTACTACAAAAAATTTCTGTGGAAAACCCCCACGATGCATGAACTGCGCAGAAAAATATTCGACTACTAATTGCCACTTACATATAGATTTGGCGAATACAGCCTTTGTTGGGTGTTTGGCCGAGCTTTTCTTTCTATATGAGTTTGCGGAGCGAAGCCCTATAAAATGTATGCCGCCAAATCGAATACAACACCAACCCGATGATAACTACGCACAATCTCACTCAGCTGCAGCGGAAAATATATTATATAATATGTATGTAAGTACCAGGGCTTTACACATGTAATTTGTACTATTTTTTTTTTCATTTAATCGAATTCAAATTCAAATTTTAATTCTGCACTCACTCAAAGGAGTACATGAATTCACACTTCAAGAATGAAAGTAGGAACGCTAAAAAAAAATTTTTAACGCTGATTTCAATTACTAACAATTAAGACGCAAAATAAACTTGGTTAAATTAAAATATTCAGATTTAAATTTTATGTATCTTTTTCTTCTTACTACTTTTTAGTTATGTAGAGATACATTTAAAAACTCTTTGCATTTGTTTGGCCGCTTATAAAAAAATTAATTATATCTGTGCAAATCACATATATGTTATATGTATGTATGTACTCATACGTATGTACTTATATATAAACGTAGTATTGATTTACGCAGAACTATTAACTTTTGATTAAATTGTTTCTCAATAAATTTTTTAACCCTGCACAATTCGAATAAAATAAATGGTGTACGTGTCTTAAATTTCAATTTAAAATTAATATCAATGTGTTTCAAAAAAAGATATTACAATTTATTTGAAATTAAACAGTAACTGTGCTAAATCTGTGCTGAAATCTTTAAATGCTCGATTACCTGCATCAAAACAGTATCCCATTTCTCCGTTTTTTGCGTAAAAGTTAATCCTCATGTACATATGTATGTGTGCACAAAGTGGAAAATTAAAGGAATATGTGTGTATTGAATAAATTAATTGGAAAAAATCCAATGGATTCACGCGACAAGCAATTGAACAAATAAAATGTAAAAAATATTTTCATGTGTTAAGATAACCAACGTAAAGCGATTATATTTATTTATACATAGGTATATGGATGCATACTTATGCACATCGTGTGTCGACGGCTCTCATTACTTTTATACCCCTGACAAGAGAATATATTTAGTTCTGATTGTCTGAAAGTCAAAAAGACATTTAAATATCACAACGCAACTAGTTAAATACAGTCTGTTTAAAGGAAGAGCGACCAGGAAAATTCAAACTTAGAGTTCCGTTATAAAAAATTGAAATGCGTGTTGTGCAATTTGTTAATTTTATGAGAAATTTAGAAAGCGTACGTTGCGTATGAAAAACGATTTTGGAGCAGGTTGCTATTCACATTCTAAAAGCCAAAAATGTTACGTGCGTCTGCCGCAAAGTACTTGAAAAAGTCGAATTCGTTTATAAATAAATGGGTGCAACGGTATACCGAAGACAAGATCGTTTACGTCGTCCACGGACGAGGCCCAGGAAAAAATACAGGGTCCGGCACTCGAAGTGTCACCAACCGATTGCGAAGTTGAAGTACGGACACAGTCCAGAGTACTGTTTACAAGCACGCGGAAGCATTTTGCCGAGAGTAAACGCGAAAAAAGAAAATCAGTAATGGATTTCAAGCGTAAAGTCTGATGCAAATATTTGGCTGGAAATTAGAACCAGCGATTGTTCGTAAGCTCGAGCAACTTAAGGTAAATAAAGCTTTTGTTTATCGCACCATTACTTGTTACAATGATACTAGTAGCACCGCGAGACGTCATGGAGGTTGTTATCAAAAGAATGCAACGTCACATGAAATGATTCAAAAAGTGAAGGGGCGACTTGAGCGAAATCCCCGACGAAGTGTCAATAAAATGGCGAAAGAACTGAAAATATCTGATCGTACCATCGGCCGCTTATTGAAAAATGATCTCAAAGTCAAACCTTATAAGATCCAAAAGATCCAAAAGACGCATGATCTTACACCAAAGGAGCAACAAGTCAGACCTGAGAGAGCGAAAGAGTTGCTTCGCTTGGCCGAAAGCCGTCAATTTTCGAGCAGTGTATTTTCTGACGAGAAAATTTTTCAAATTGAGCAATTCGTAAACTTCCAAAACGGGTTATTTGACTGACCGTTCATACGAGATTTTGAGGCATCGATTGGCCACCAGGAGGCAGCACCCGCCACAGGCAATGGTTTGGGCCGCTGTAACCGCAAATGGGTGGTGTCCAATCGTTTTTATCCAGTCTGGCGTCAAGGTAAAAATATTATCGGTAAAGTATTATAAAGGTTGCTTTGAAGCATACAAACATTTTGGTGGCAGACCATGGACGTTTCAACAGGACCGGCACCGTCTTACGAAAGCTCGAGTGAACCAAGAATGGCTAAAAAACCACGTTCCGAAGTTCATAACGTTCACACAATGGCTCTGGATTATGGATTATTCTGTCTGGCCCATTTTGGAGAGCAAGGTCCGAACTTAAAGATTCACCAGTCTCGAGGCGGTGAAAAAAGCCATTATCCGCGAGTGGAACAAAATACTTGCAAGTCACTTTCGGGCAGCTTGCGATTCGTTTCTGGACCATCTTAAGGCCATAGTCAAGGCAAAAGGTGATCATATCGAGCAAAAGTAAATTAATTCTTAATTTTGTATTATTTTCACACATTTTTTACTTTGAATTGAATAAGAGTAATTTTCCAAACTAAAGTTATGACCTTTTTAATTGGTTACACTTCGAGTGCCGGATCCTATATATTATATATACGAGTATATATTATATATTGGCGCTTACAACCTGTTTGTGACGCGCGTCAGCTTTAAGCCGACTGCGAACGGCAGATGTTTTTTATGAGGAGGAGAAATGCTCGTGAATGTTTGTCATTGCCTGCCGAGGGGCGAACGCTATTAGAAAAAACTTTTTCTATCATTTTGGTGTTTCATGTACGGAGACTCGAACCTATCCACTTCCGAATGGAAAAAATTCGATTTTTTAATTAAAATTTAATGCATGAAGCATTAAGAGTGCTTAAAAGCAACTTGAAAGCGTTAGTTCTGGTCGCGAATACTCTATCAAGATCGTGGCCAATACAGGCGTATTCGCTTTCAGCTTTAAAGAAATGCACCAACGTGATCCGGAGAAATTTCAAAAGAATGTCCGGATGACCTCTGAGGCTTTTATATGTTGTATTTTCACCATGTCTATGAGTTATTCTTCCATTATTTAATTGTTGAAAAAAGAAGAACTATACTTTAGAGTATTTATTGCCGAAATTGCATATATAAGTATAGTACGATACATACATATATACCTCGTTTAACTACAGATTGAGCAACATTCAAGCTATGCGAATACGCAAAAATTGGGAAGCAAAATGAAAATTATTTAACTGATGTCAAAGAGCGCAAAAATATAGGAGGTACCCAAATTTTTACATGACTTTTTTCGTACAAATTCATACATTTCATCTTAGCTGTCAATGCGAATCTGTCACGGAAAGCGCAGCAAAAGTTTTATCTGACACGGCCTATAAGTTAACGTTTGAGTGAGGTCACAATGGCATTGTCCTGGCAAATGAAAAAAAATCTTCTTATCTCGTTTATAAAGAAATATCACAATAAATATTATAAATTATTCGACTATAGAGTGGAATGCGATTTAATTAATTGAACACATTTCATTTGTGTTAGACCCCCAACAGGATTCCATATAGTTCCGTGACAAATGTTTAAATGGATAAAATCAGAAATTTTGACCTCAAATGATTCGGCTTTTGAGAAGAAAGCGTCGAAATAAGCCAAGAGGGAAGAAGTTCTTGCTTCGAACGACGGTTATAAGGTCTTTTGACCTTATGAGTAATTTATAAAAAGTACGATAACCCAAAAGTACAATGTGCACTTGACTCTAATGAAAGTGGAATAGGGGTTGATATTTAAACAAACAAATCTTCTTCAAATATAAAAAAATCTAGGTTTTGTGTTCTGGCAAACAGTGGCCAATCTCTGTGTGTATTTTTCCTAAGAAAAGCTTTCTTATTAGAAACAATTTGTCGGTGGCAGGCGGCATAAACTTTAGTTTATTTTCTTACATCTCTAAGAAAATATTATTTCCGAGTATTTTAAATTTGATTTATGCTTCGGTGAACTAACTACTTTGAGTGGATACGATTTCCGCGGCATCTTCACGGTGACAATTTCAGAGGTTATAAACGTATAGCAGCACATGATTTTGAAGAGTGGGAAATGGCCAATTGGCAGCTATATTTGAAAATATCATTAGCAAAAATTTTGCTGATAAAATTATTTTATCTAACTGTTACTCGTGAAGTGTTTCTTTGTTTGTTGGCCTTGAAATAGAAAAGAACTCTTCATATGTATTGGCAAAAAATATTATTAGCAAACCTATAACATAGGTATGCACATATGTATGCCCGGGTATAATTGCAAAAAATAATCTTTTATGAGAATAAAAAATTGATATAAAGAAAACGGTACATTAACAGTATTTCACTTAACACATACATACTTGTGTAAAAAAATAGTAGATGGGGCATTCCATTGTAACTGGTGAGACATTTGACTCAAGAATTTGACCAACTGTGCTGTGTTATGGGAACTTACACAAAAGTGAAATATATTCTAACACAGATAACTAACTAATGTTGATTTAAAAAATACCAAAATATTCTAAATTTTTTATAACTATTTATTATTTAGTGCGCGGATGGGGGACAGATATGGCTAAATCGGCTCCTATTATCGTTCTGAGCATTTTGGTATTTACCCATGCCTTTATATGATATATCTTGATTTCTTCATGCTGTTACATACAGCCGATACGTGAACAAAGTTATAATACCCTTGTGCACAAGTGTGCGCGGGTATAAAAACGTTGTTCCTTTAGTATCTTGGAAAGATACTTCAAAAAAAAAATGTGATGTGCAGGAGAGTCGAGGTAAATCCTATAAACATTAACATCCTATAAAAAGATCAAATCACAAAGAAATATACAAATCTGGCTGAGATTTGGTGTGTGCTATTCCAAGAGATGTTACTAACTACAAAAGCCTTCGATACGTGCCAGTAGAGAGATTTCTCTGATTTTGAATGGACTTTTCTAACGACTCTCGTAATAATATACCTGCATACCAATGCTACATTTTCAACTTTTTACTGTTTGGAATATAAACATGATTTTCGGCAAAAAACACTGTTTTATAGATTACTTGAGATTATAGAAGAATAAAATTAAAGGTATTTTTTTTTAATAAAATGTTAAAAAAAATCGTTTATTATGCGGCCGCCGTAGCCGAATGCGGTGGTGCGTGACTACCACTCGGAATTCAGAGAGAATGTAGGTTCGAATCTCGGTGGAAGATCAAAATAAAGAAGAAGTTTTTTCTAATAGGCGACAGCAGGCAATGGCAGGATAGAAACAGCTGATGCACTATCTTGAACTCGGCTGAATCTGCCTTTAGGCGTATTTTTTCACGTAGTTGTGTATTAAAAAAATGCATTTTGACAGCCTCTTGCGAATTTCAAATGCCATATTATGCTATCTGTGGTGCTAGCACCTACGCGACTGTTGAGAGTTATAAATATTTCTTCGTAAGGGAAGAAGAGTCGATTGCATGTACATCTGTAAGTACGTATGTGTGTATACGCCTATGAACAAATGCATGCATATCTTATCAATGTACATTTATTCTTAGCTTGTTCCTCAGTATACTGTTGCTTGTAAAAATAGAATCCAATTAATTAATTGAATGGTACCACGTAAAGGGAGCATGAATGGATGTAATTTTAAAATTCACAATACATACAGGTGGCAAATCCCCATTTAGTTGGGGAACTATGTAATAGCTTAAACAGACGGATACTGATACTGAAAAATAATTATTTATTTTAAAAATCTTAAATTGCAATTTCTCAAACTGCTTTGAAATATCAAAACAATTACAGTAATTTCAAACTTGTTAGTGCCATCTAGCATTGCATCCAGTCTTTCTTGTTCTTCTCTTGAAAAGTTTTATTATATTTCATTCATTAACTGTAATTTTTCGGCATGTTGCCATCGAAAATTGCCCTAATCCGCTTAATTATAAGAATTAAGTCAGTTGTCCATTCGCATTAGTTGCACTTTTTTCCTGAGATAATTTAAAATTAAATCGTTATAATGCACGGTTACTTCTTAGCAGGTAAATAATCATAATTCAGTTATGAGAGGTTTGCTGACTTGTGAAATTAGAGTTTTGAAACTCCCCTACAAAAGTTTGCGTTTAAGAAGTATGCAGAATGTGGAAAAAATTAAATCGGTTTTGGTAAAAATGGTAGCAAAAAGTATTTCTTTACTTAACTGAAAACAATTGGGTTAACTTAATTAAAGAATTATATTTTACGTAATCATTTTTAAATATGAAACAGATAGCTAAGTTGCGAATTTCCCCATTATGAAGCTTTCATGTTACTTAAGTAAAATAGGGCTATATTGACTAATTTCATAGAAGAAGCGGGCTCTTCATAAATTTAATTGACTAAACACAAACTTTGAACATACTTACACCTTACTTAACTATGCTTTGCCTACGAATGCTTGGAGTTTTGACTTGGAGTCATGACTTTTCTTACATTACTTACTACTTCACACACTTAAATTAATTATTATAATATTCTCCTGCTTAAATCACTTACCTTTGTCATACCGACCCCTGTGTATGCTGGAAACAGTGGGAACGATACCCGAATGCATTATCTGTGAACGAGTTCAGGAGCATTTAGGAGACCCAACAGGTCTCTCTTACAACCAATTCGGCTTCCGGTTAACTAGATCTACGGTCGATGCAATAAGAACGATGCTAGAAATAGCACGAAGGGCTATAAGTGCGGAAGGTCTGCAAGAAAGTTTTGCGCTGTGATCATCTTAGGCGGTATCAATGCTTTTAATTCGGCAAACTGGCGTAGCATCATCACTGCCTGTAAGGGCTTTAACGTCTCAGCCTGTCAGCAGTTATTTGAGAAACCGAATTCTGCGATATGACACAGAAAATGGCCAAAAAACATACAAGACCTTCGGCGGTGTACCTATCACAGAGATCAGTGCTGGAACCAACTTTGAGGAACGTCATGTACGATGCAGTGCTGAAGCTTCCGGCCAATACCAAAATTGTGGGATACGCTGATGATATTGCCCTGGTAGTAGTTGATAGAACACATGACCACTTATCAGAAAAGTGCAACAAAGCTGCTGCGAGAGTGCAACGATGGCTTAACGAGGTTAATTTATAATTAGGAGGCCAAAAAACCGAAGCTGTTCTAATAGGTGCTGAAGGGCGAAAGTCCTTTGAGTTGAATATAGGTAGTCACCAAATAATCTCGAAAAGGCGATCAAATATCTCGAAGTCTCAATCGATACAAAACTTAGTTTCCGGCTGCATTTAATAAATGCAAGTCCCAAGGCGACTTCTATCAACGGTGCTCTGAAACGATTCTTCACTAAAATAGGAAGGTCCCAAAGTAATCATGGGCAATTACTGTCATTGGCTGCTGACTCCATAATTCTTTATGCATCACCCATCTGGCAGGAACCAAAAAGTTCAATCTACGGGAAGTCACCCAGACATACAGGAAAGGTGCGCTGTGTGTAGCTTGCGCGTACAGAACTATATCTGATGACGCAACCTGTCTAAAAGCTGGAAAGCTTCCTCTGAACCTCTTGGCATAGGAACGCTTCAAAGAGGAACGAGCTATTCTCGAACAAGCCCTGGGTCATCAACCATCCGCCAGCACCGTTATACAAGATATGTGTGCTACCAGCAGTAAGTGGGAGGCAGCCCAAACGTTCGCAGCTAAAAGTATGACACAACTCCGCCATTTTGATTGGAAACGTAAGGCGATGCAGCAACAGTTACAGCAGCAGCAGCAGTGAAGGCGGACGTTATGACGAACCGACGACAAGCACAGACTTTTTTAGTGAAGCACTCACTACAATATCGCACAGAAGACCAGATGGTAGTGGGTTAATATAACACAATTGCGACTTTTCCAATATCTCCTTTACTTTAGAACCACCTTTGAACACAGTGGACGTAATCGGGACAATCGTCGGCGTATAGCCTTCATATGCCTGCAGGAGATGAACCTGGACCCAGGTACTTATTGTGTCTTCGGAAATAAAGGCGGCTCTACCTATATGTTACACCTTTCTGGTCCCAGGGTAAATTGAGTTAAAGCGGGATAATTGTTATAGTATGTGTATACATAGGTATATAGTATTAGTGGGATTATTATTATTATATTTGGAGGGATTTTTTAATAATTTTATTTCTCGAATTTATCTGTGTACATTTTTAATTGATAAAATGTTACAGGTGAATGGATTGCGCTATCAAGAGATGACTAACGATTTTTTATGGCCGGAATTGGTTGGTATTGATCTGGACAACTTTTATTTTCAACAAGACGGCGCTACGTGCCACACAAGCAACGAAACCATTGATCTATTAAGGGAAAAGTGTCCGGACCATTATCTCTCGAAGAGGTGATCACAATTGGCCACCGAGATCTTGTGATTTAACATCTCGTGACTATTGTCTTTGGGGGCACGTGAAAGAGAAGGTCTACGCCAACAGCCCAGGGTCAATTCAAGCCCCCAAAGGTGGAATTCGTGAGGCTATCGAGGTCATAGGGCAGCCACTTTGCCATTCGGTTATGGAAAATTTCATGAGAAGGATATTGTCCTGTAAGCGGGGTCGTGGTGTTCATTTGCCTGATGTTTCCACTATTCTTTATAATGAAATAAACATCCGTTTTTAGATTGGATATGCCTCCTAGAACGAAAGTCATTGGATTCGCGGACAATATCGTGGCGTTAATGGTACCAAAACACATTCAAGATGTTAAAGGGATCGCCAGCGAATCTGTGAATAGCATCAAGGCTTAGTTGACATCCATGAACCTGGAATTAGCTGACCACAAAACTGATGCGGATGTACTAAGCAGCAGGAAGACAATAGAATTTATGAAGGTAAATGTTGGGACTGTCCTAGGGGTGTAACTAAATACCTAGGGGTGATGATTGATTCCTTTGTCATTGCAGGATTAGTCCCGATCGATATTTTGGCAAAATAAATGTAGATGGTATACATATTTATATCCATATACGGCGGTAGAGCAAGGCGTACTGGCAAGAACGGCGAAGCAGATCACCTAAGGGTGGATGGACGCATGAGTTGGATGACTCTTACGATGCGGTTAAAAAGGATCCTTGGGGGAACAAATTACTACCTAATTCTATTTCTTTCAAGGCACGGGGAATTTAGAAAATACCTTCATAGATTTGGCCATGACAGTTCACCAAATTGTCCAATCTGCCCGGAGACGGAAGAAGATATAGATCACGTTTTGTTCCAATGCCCACGCTATGCTCCTGAAACCTTTAAAATCTTAAACGGAGAAAATATTGTAGACTTTATGCTGAAGTCAAGTGATAATTGGAGAGGATTATGGGTGCATTTAACACATATTCATAAACATTTAAGCAGTTCCGCGGGGAGAGTGGTGGATTTTGGAGAGGTGTTTAGTACGTAGGTGTAGTTGTGATGCTGCTATGCCGGTATAGCAGTGAGCATCATGAGAGTTTCCCCTTCACGGGCGTCATCCCGCAAAAACCCAGCCCACTCTATTAGTGCTCCTGCGCACTCTTGACTTTGGTTAAATCTATCTAAATTGAAATTTATTTGATTAGAAATGAGATATCAGACTTCCAAATTAATATAAGCCATAAACATACTATTGGCTCACACTCAAATAATACCGTTGTCATAGGTATTTATGTTTGCATATTAGCACTTTTCATTGTTATAAAGATACTAGTCAGACGGTCTTGATATTGATCTATTGAATTCTACACTCTTGAATATTTGATCGACTTCAACAATTTCGAAAAATATTTGTTTCGCGTATACATATATGTGTGTATGTATATGTACATATACATTTATAGATACAGTGTTCGAACAACGGGAAAATGAGATACCGCTTTTAAAACGCTTGTACATTTTAAAGGTAGATGTCAAATTTCTCTTACATATCTTCACACATGTTTGTACATAACATACGCACATACACATATGCGGGAAAATCTGTAAGTGAAATGCTATAAAAATGAGAAATATTTGCAATTTCTGCACAGTGTAACGGTAAGCATCACCTAAAACACTATCGGCAGCAGTATTGTCGGCAGCAATAATTCTCTAGGCAAATTTCATCAGATCCAGTACAGTATGAGGAAAGCTCTTGGTAAGTGAAGGGCAATCATATTGCAATTATTAGGGCATACAAGTTATAATTCACATATGCATATTCTGATTCACTGTATTCTGTATACTTTTTCTTCATGTAATTCATACGTCATATAACGACTCTATTAATATGGGGTCGCAGTATTCGTAGGCGTGTTTCTAGCCTTAGCGGCCGTAACTAATGCTGCGGCTTTGGATTCAAGATCATGTGGTAACGATGTGGAGACAACAACACCCCCCCCGTGCACCAAAACGCCTCAGCCAACAACAACGTGTGCTCCAATAAAAACTCCAGTTCCAACAACAACCCCTTCACCAACAACAACTCCTGGTCCTACAACAACTCCTGCACCAACAACAACTCCTGCTCCTACAACAACTTCTGCTCCAACGACAACCACTTGCAAAACAACAACTTCTGTTCCAACAACAACTCCTGCACCAACAACAACCCCTGCTCCTACAACAACTTCTGCTCCAACAACAACCCCTGCACCAACGACAACTTCTGCACCAACAACAACCACGTGCAAAACAACCACTCCTGTTCCAACAACAACTCCCGCACCAACGACAACCCCTGCACCAACAACAACCCCTGCACCAACAACAACCCCTGCTCCTACTACAACTCCTGCTCCAACGACAACCTCTGCACCAACCACAACTCCTGCGCCAACAACAAGCACGTGCAAAATAACAACTGCTGTTCCAACAACAACTCCCGCACCAACCACAACTCCTGCACCGACAACAACCCCTGTTCCAACGACAACTCCTGTTCCAACAACAACTCCCGCTCCAACGACGACGCCTGCACCAACAACAACCCCCGCTCCAACGACCACTCCAGCTCCAACGACAACTGTGTGCAAAACAGTGACTCCTGTTCCAACAACAACTCCCGCACCTACAACAACTCCCGCTCCAACGACAACTCCAGCTCCAACAACAACTCCTGCTCCAACAACAACTCCTGCTCCAACGACAACTCCTGCACCAACGACAACTCCTGCACTAACAACAACCACGTGCAAACCAACAACTTCTGCAGCAACAACCACTCCCGCACCAACGACAACTCCCGCTCCAACGACGACGCCTGCACCAACAACAACCCCCGCTCCAACAACCACTCCAGCTCCAACGACAACCGTGTGCAAAACAGTGACTCCTGTTCCAACAACCACTCCTGTTCCAACAACAACTCCCGCACCTACAACAACTCCCGCTCCAACGACAACTCCAGTGCCAACAACAACTCCTGCTGCCAACAACAACTCCAGTTCCAACAACAACTCCTGCTCCAACAACAACTCCCGTTCCAACGACAACTTCTGCACCAACAACAGCCTCGTGCAAAACAACAACTCCCGCTCTAACAACAACTCCCGCTCCAACGACAACTCCTGCACCAACAACAACCCCTGCTCCTACTACAACTCCTGCTCCAACGACAACCCCTGCACCAACCACAACTCCTGCGCCAACAACAACCACGTGCAAAACAACAACTCCTGTTCCAACAACAACTCCCGCTCCAACGACAACTCCTGCTCCAACGACAACTCCTGCACCAACAACAACTCCCGCTCCAACAACAACTCCCGCTCCAACGACAACTCCTGCACCAACAACAGTCTCGTGCAAAACAACAACTCCCGCTCCAACGACAACTCCTGCACCAACAACAACCCCTGCTCCTACTACAACTCCCGCTCCAACGACAACTCCTGCACCAACCACAACTCCAATTCCAACAACAACTCCTGCTCCAACAACAACTCCTGCTCCAACGACAACTCCTGCAGCAACAACAACTCCCGCTCCAACAACAACTCCCACTCCAACGACAACTCCTGCACCGACAACAGCCTCGTGCCAGACAACAACTCCCGCTCCAACGACAACTCCTGCACCGACAACAACCCCTGCCCCAACGACAACTCCAGTTCCAACAACAACTCCCGCACCAACAACAACCCCTGCACCAACAACAACTCCTGCACCAACAACAACCCCTGCTCCTACTACAACTCCTGCTCCAACGACAACACCTGCACCAACCACAACTCCTGCGCCAACAACAACCACGTGCAAAACAACAACTCCTGTTCCAACAACAACTCCTGCACCGACAACAACCCCTGCCCCAACAACAACTCCAGTTCCAACAACAACTGCCGCTCCAACGACGACGCCTGCACCAACAACAACCTCCGCTCCAACGACCACTCCCGCTCCAACGACAACTCCTGCACCAACAACAACCACGTGCAAAACAACAACTTCTGCAGCAACAACCACTCCCGCACCAACAACCACTGCCGTTCCAACAACAACTCCTGCTCCAACGACAACTCCCGTTCCAACGACCACTGCTGTTCTAATAACAACTCCTGCACCAACAACTCCTGTTGCACCTACATTAAAACCATGCGAAACTACGCCACCACCGTGCACCACAACTCCACCCCCATGCTCTGGATCCGTCTCCGGCAAGGCTAAGCCATCTATGGACACCAATATCGATCGACAGATTCAGTATAGTTGCTCAGATAAAAGGAATGGCTTTTTGATACCATCTTTAAGCAATTGCAACGATTTTTACATTTGCCGTGATGGAGAGGCTGTAAAGGTTACCTGTGGTAACTTACATTTTAATGCCATTAGGGGACTCTGCGATCTTCCTGAGTATGCTGGTTGTATGAAATCCTAAATCTAGAAAACGAAACCAAGAAAAGAAATGGAATGCATGCAACCCATGTTATTCGTAATTTATAATAAATGATTTATTAACAAACCTACGTGACATTTATTTTAAAAAGGGCATTGTATAATTAATGGGAATAGTAAATAGTATATGTTTATACATTTTAAAAGCATGTATATTTCATTCTAAGTGTAGTCTACAAAACTATATATACCTACAAGTATAAATAGGTATATAAATATATGTGGCGCGTCAGTCCTTCGTTCGGCATTTGTCCGAGCTCTTGCTCCAGTTTGTGGTGTGCGTCTTGATGTTGTTTTACAAATCGAGGGACCTACAGTTTTAAGGCAACTCCGAACCTCAGATAGTTTTATATGACGAGCTTTAGGCGTGAAGTTCATAGAGCACTGGCGGCATCATCGGTCCTTATTTCTGTCGAAAGGGGGAAGGAGCTGCCGTTACGGTGAATGGCGAGCGCTTTCGAGCCATGCTGACTAAATTTTTGTTTCAGAAAATTAATCAGCTGACATCGACGACATTTGGTTGACACAAGACGGCACAACTTGCCCTGCAACGCGCTTAGTCCCGATGTTTCATTCGCGGTCACACGAAGAAAATCGTTTTTGACAACATTTGTTGCTTTTGACGTTTACTTCTTCAATCGTGATTTTTGTGATTTTTATAAAGTGAAGAAAATAATTTGTTTTAAGTTTAGCGCCAAAAAAGTGATACTGCATTTAAAGTCTTTAATTCCGTGAATTTTAAGTTAAGTGTTTCCCTGTGTAAACCTGGACTTAACAAGCGATTTATTGCAATATTCAAGCCACCATTGACGCTATGCAGCCAGATTTATTGGATATCGTATTCAGAAAATAAATGAAATTATTTACCAGATTATAATAAAAAAAATCATTCCAACAATATTCCTTTTAGTTTATTTATTCGTTTTTCTTATATCCTCTTTCTGTCAGTATATCATAATTTTCCATCAACAAAATTGATTTCATTATCACAAACTGTCTTGTGAATTTTAGCAAACAGCGAAATATACGATGGGATTTTCTCAATTAAAGTTTTATTATTTCGTTACTGAAATAGAGAGCCGCAACGTGTCCTGAAAATTCAGCATGAAAAACAATAAATGTATGTTTTGAATTTACATAAATATATACTAAGTTGCCCAATAAGTTTTGCGGTTCGGTAAGAAAAACACAATTTTATGGTTTGAAATACACTTTATTATTCAGTATAGTCGGACTGAAGCGGCGATCAAGCTAAGCAGCTAAAAGAACGATATTGTTATCTCCAAAACACAGCTCAACGCGTCGTGCGTCGGGACAAGAGGAGCTACATCAACAAATTGGCAGACGATGCTGAAACAGTAGTTAGACCCGGTGATTTTCGTGCGTTATTCAAGATCACGAAGAAAATGGTGGACAAAAGCTTGAGCGTTAAAGACCTGAACGGAAATCTCCTAATGACGGAAGAAGATCAGCTTCGTCGTTGCTTAACAATGTTTTAGACCCTGCTTTAGACAAACATACCGTCTCCAGTAGAACAATAGAGATTAATGCTAGAATCAAAACTGCACCACCCAACTTGTCGGAAATCGCTGCTGCGATAAAACAACATCCCAATAATAAGGCCGTCGGCATTGATGGCATACCTCTGAGCTTTTTAAAGCCAATATATAGTACTGCTCTCTGACGAAATATGTCTCCCACTTATAACATCTGTGTGGGACAATGTAACCTATCCTTAAGAGTGGAAAGAAAGAATTATTGTGAAGCTGGCAAAGAAAGGTCACTTGAAAGACTGTCACAACCGGATACGCATTTGTGTTCTCCCTGCTGTTGCAAAAATAATAATCCTCCTCGAAGCATCGATTAGTTCCTGCCAAGCTAGAGTTCGTAGTGGTTTTCCTGTGCATACCACAAGAACACACTCCGTGTTATCATAAAAGAATGCACCGTGCATAACTCCAAACTTCACCTGCTGTTAATCGATTTTGAAAAAGCTTAAAATAGATATGTAAAAATACGTTTTTAACAGCTGAGAGAAGCCTTTGATTTGATATTGTGTTTTTGTTTTTGCTTGCTTTCAAGGATTCAAAAAGTTTGCCGTTACGAAGTACTGCTAACTATGTAAGTTAATGAAATAATTTTCGAAATAATCGATAAGATGGTTTTAATGAAAGAAGTGCAGATGACTTCTTGACAAACGGTATGTATGGCTGGCGATACATGCAAACTGATTATTTTGTATTAAAAATAGAATTTTGTTCTTTAACCAAATAAAACAAATTGAATGAATGAATGCTGTAATAATATAATAAGTTAATTTTTATTAATACTTTTTAATCAGTTAGTAGCTATTTGATGTGTAAAACTTTTGTTTTTTATTTCTTGTAGCATCTGCCTATCAAAATTGGCAAAATATTGCTCATACACAGCAAATGGATCCGTATCGTAGAATTTATGAAATGAAATTGGAGGATCAATCGACAGAACCTCGCCCGGATAGTCCTGGGGACGAAGCTGAAAAAAATCATTTATTGAGTATTCAAGTAAATATTTACAGAGAAGCATTCGTATGTACGTTTGACCCTTTTTCGATTTTGTGCAACTAACCTGATGAAATTGCGGAGAGTGTATAATTGGCACTTCCAGGCTGTTGAAGCAGATTCCCAACAACATGTCATCGGCGTCTTGAGGATGAATGCAATGACAATACGCTATCAATTTTTGTACAGCGGGCAAACTCATGGCAACCCCACCTCCACTAGTTATGTAATTAAAGCCGTTATTAATACTATGATGAAAACCGTATCGTTCTCCAAGATATATCTCCTGTGTATGATTGAAACAACCAAGCAGCGCACAAAGGTTCGGAATGCTTAAAAAATTTTGTGAAAAAATGGATGGATTTGTTTGTAGGTAGGTACCCCACACAGTAACATATAAATAGTATTAAAGAAAAATCGTTAAATTATAAATTTACAAACCTTATCAGCGTATCATCATCCGCTAAAACCAGCCAATATATACGTTCATCACGCTCAGACACTAAATTTTTCAACTGCATATTTAATTCATTGATTTCTTGCAGTGCTAACTTCAATATTTTCAACGTTTTTTCACAATGTCCAATTTCAGTGTTGGGTATACCTGTATAAGTTGTTGGAATTTTCGGATCTAAGATGAGGTGGTTGTTATAATTTATATATCAGATAAATGTGTATTCAATTTATAAAAAGTGATATTGTTTTTTTTCATTATTAGCCCTGAACTCACCTGCTACATCGCTGTAGTATCGAATATGGGTGGCAATACGTCCCCAAGTTGCTTTTATGATAGGCATGCGATCGCTGTGAAAACGTTTGCAGGTTTTGACCGCAAAGAAAACGTTTGGTGGTCGTAGAGTAACCTATAGGAATAGATTTAAATATAATACATTTTTTATTTTATTTATTAGTTTATATTTAAATTAAAATCTTTGAATGAGGCTATTTAAGGTATAACCTGTGAAAAGTTTAAAAACAAAGAAGTTGCAACTCCGGTACTAAAACTCAAGAACGACATTTTCCAAGCTAAAAAGCAATTGAATTCAACTAATTGGAAGTTAAGGCATTTTCTAACGCAAGTATTGACAGTGATGGTGTTTTTTAACCTCTATACATCCACTATACTGCACAACACTAGCTGGGCGGATGACTAAAGGGATCGATAAATATTTCCATTCCGTTAAGGAAGGATAGGATAGGATAAATGGCTGCCCATGCAAGGGGGCCCACTTGGACAAATCATCAAAATTCGTCCGCTGTGCTACCATACAGAGGAGAGGGGGGACAGAAGGAAAAGAACCAAACAGGTAAAAAAAGAAGAAGGGGTTTTGGATTAGAGGATGATGGCCAACAGTGACTAATTACGTTCGCATTAACCGCTTCAAGCTACTGATGAATTTCACCAGATGTGTGATATTTAAACCCGCAATATCCTCAGGTTTAGAAAAAAGTAAGAGACTAGATGTCTAACTATTAGCCCGACGAGAGTAAGGCAGCTTCTTCAGAAAGGACTTCAAGCCATCTCAAGTCTCACGAAATGGACACCTAACGAAAAATGTCCGGTAAGGATACTTGCCAAATTTGAGGGCTGCGTCTTTGTTAGCCTTAGAAGTTTTCTTCAGCCCCCTCGTCCTACTCGTGACCAGAAGGATCTCGCGACTTTGCACATGCCCGCTTAAACCCTGCGCTAGTTGAATTGATGCGAGGCTTATCTATGAAGGAGTATGCCACAGATTCTCAAGTAGACCGTAGGTCCTCCCGTTTTGCGTTAAAACCGTCTCCAGAGTCCCCTGTTTAGCCAGCTTGTCAGTCCAGCAGTTTCCCTCCATGCCGCTGTTACCAGATGAACCTAACATTGAAGTATTTAGATGCAATAGAGAGAGAAAACACAAACAACGAGCCCAACGCTCTAATTACCGCTCAGTAAGGAATCTGTCAAAATTCATACAGAGTACTGATTAGTATTTGCTCCTTTTAAATGTGACTGCTTAACCTCATCTAACCTATTACATATAAATCGCCGGGCTCTTTAGCTATTCAAAAGCAGACTTTTTTTGTACCTTGTAAAGGCGGCCGCCGTAGCCGAATGGGTAGGTGCGTGATTACCATTCGGAATTCACAGAGAGGTCGTTGGTTCGAATCTCGGTGAAAGCAAAATTAATAAAAACATTTTTCTAATAGCGGTCGCCCCTCGGCAGGCAATGGCAAACCTCCGAGTGTATTTCTGCCATGAAAAATCTCCTCATTAAAATATCTGCCGTTCGGAGTCGGCTTGAAACTGTAGGTCCCTCCATTTGTGAAACAACATACGCCACAAATAGGAGGAGAAGCTCGGCCAAACACCTAACAGAAGTGTACGCGCCAATTATTTATTTTTTTTTATTTTTAAGAAATCTGGTGCATTACTACTAATATAAAAATTTATGTTCATTATATTTTACTTAATATTTCTCAAACAAGCGAGCCACATACAGAAATCAAACATTTTTTAAAATGTTCTCTACATTAAATTTAATGGAGTTTACTGAAATTTAAACTATGACTGGTTTACAATAACTGATTGAAAAGTTCCTAGACTAGAGGCATACCAAGTCTAACTTCTCCGGTTTCCGCTACAACTTTGAAATGTGGGTTAGAACGTAGCATTTGTTCATTATGGGACACACTCAAGATCATAGTCCATAATGCGATATCATAATTCGCACGGGAAACTTGTCCTTATCTCTCCTAAAACCAGTGTGTGCTTTTCAAAAATTTTAGAATATCCCTAGATCTTTCAACTGATTGAAAAATTGTTTACCTCAAATGCTGGATCTACAATGGCACAGAAGTTGCGAGGTCGTCTTTTGCTCTTCCTCATTTAGAGAGCTTCTGCAGAAGTCATGTGTCTGTACGCTCATCCTCTGAGCGTGTCTGTCTATTATGCTGAAAACAGTGACCGACGTAAACGCAGCCCCCTGTCAGCTGTTACGATCAAACTGATGAGAACCCCATTTGTTGGTTTTGGGCTTTGGTTTATTAAACAATGAAAAATTGTAACTGATAACGCGGATGTGTGAAAAAGTGTGTAAGATATTTTTGCTGGCAACATTGTGTAGATACAACCAAGCACATATACACACAAACCGATGTATTGAGTAAATATGTAACTAAAAGAACGCAGTTGTTCTCTACGGGATGAGTTTTGCTCAGTCTTACGCTCTTTCCGTCACTGTAAAGGGTTTCTTCCCTAGGGATATTTGTTTAAGAACGGTGTCTTTTGTCTCCTGCAAAAAGTATCGAAATCGTTTTTTCCGGATTTACTGCCAGTCCTCGACAATTACACCAAAGTCTGTTGAGAGATCACAATGTCTTTTGATAAAAATTGTATCGGTTCCACTAGGCGCACAACTATTTTTTGTATACAAACAACACACAAACGCCAAACGTTTTCCCACGTTTTCTGATACACAAATACTTACACAACTGCTCTTGTCCATGGGCTTAGCGTACATTGCACACTTCTCGTCCAGCGTAGTTTTAGTCTCTTCACCCGATAGCGGGCAAATATAATGCGCTTTTCGCATTAGCACTTTTCGTACAGTGTTGAGTTCCTTGGTACCTACGGGATCTTTGCCACTGTATTTACTTTCAATAGCATTCTCTTTTACTTGGTTGTATATGTAAATCGCTAATTCGTGTTCCATATCTATGATAAACGGAGAGTTATAAATATTTGTTGCTTCCATTTCATCTGCTGTCTTGCTGATTTGTCATGGGAAAAAATAAATTGTGTTTATGTTTTTATTACATATTTTTATAAAACGTGCACAAATTTACATATTAATAATTTTAATAAAAGTGAATATCGTAATCAAGATACAAGAAATATTAGATGCAATGGGGAAGACAATTTAACATCTGAGCTGCTAAAAAATGCAAGTACCCAGTTCATTGAAAAACTCAGTTGGAAACTCCAAGTGAAGCCAAGTCCTTCTCTCCCTGATCTTCCCAAAGCAGAGCAAACCTTCTGTTCTTGTGCTACCACCAACTGGAAGATCATTTGTTTCCATTCGGACGACATGACCCAGCCAAATCCACAGAATCTTTCTCTCTCATCGGATGTTGTCATCGCCCAGCTTCTACGCTATACGTAAGGACGGACATGATGACAGCCTTATGGAATGTTAGTTTTGTTTTTCAAAAGAGAGCTTTACTACTCAATTACCTACTCAGTCCAAAGAGGCACTTATTGGCAAGAGAGAGAGAGCTTTACTGCCATGGCCGTAAAAATTCCACGCCTTGCAGAAGTGGCAAAATCAAAATACTACGAATCAACGCAACGAATAACAAATGCCTTTCAATAAGTAACCAGCCGACCAAAGATGTCAACTTTTTCTGGTACCTGGGTAGCATTATTGCCGCCGATGGCGAATCTGACGGTGGATCAAGACAGGCCTGTGGGCGACTACAACCAGTTTGGACGCAACAAGCATCAAAATAAAATAATTTACCCCCAATGTAAACTCAGTACTCTTGTACGGCTGTGAGTCGTGGAACATGGGTGCCAGCGATATTAAAAAAGTTAAAGTTTTGTGGGCAGAATTCACAGGGCAGGGCAGGGCAGGGAAATCCGTAGGCCAGGACGCCCAGCACATACCTGGAGAAGGACAGACCGAGCTCGAAATTGTAGCCAAAAACAAGAGCTGAAGAGAGATAAAATGCCTAGCTTTAGACCGAGAAAGTTGAAATATTTTTAGAACAGCCTTATAGACGTGTATTATATGGTATATTGGATTGCCTCGTATCTTACCTTTAAAAAATTAATATTCTTCACACACGATATGTACATGGAAATCTCACTACATAAGAAAATAAGTAAGGAAGGCTAACATCGGTACGCACCGAACTTTATATAACCGCGCTCATTTTAATAAAATTTCATTTGGGTTGGCTGTTAATTTTTGAAATAAAAAACTCCTAATTAACAGAGTTACAACTCGTAACCTTCGATGGCCAGACGGGAATTTAATCTAAGCATACAGTCTGTGTCAGAAAAAAGGAAGTATGTATAAAGTATATATTCATGAAGTATAAAAGATATATATTTAAAATTTTTTGTACATGCAAGTATGTACAAAACTACGAGTCGCAGATACTTAGTAAGCCGTGTAGTCTTCATCGTCGTCGAGTATAGCCTGGCATCTTTTTCATGCTTTGAACCAGCTTTTCGAGAAACAGGACTAGAATTTGCGAATTTTACGCACGAGTTGCTTTAAATCGTGGACTGGCTTTCCGGCAGGATGCGTTTTCATAATTATCCACACATTTTCAATGGGGTTGGCGTCTGGGGACGGGGGAGGCCAGTCCAATACTGTGACGCCATTTTCTTGTTTTGTAGTTTCTCAATGTGTTTTTGTGAGAGTAGTGGTTTTGGGACGGTAGAATATGTTCGCCTCCTTCAGTCGACGTTCGATGGCGTTAATACCCACATCTATTCCCTTTTTAGAAGAGTGCTGCTTAAAAAGTTGGACGATCACTTTATTCTGCTTTTTTGTCGTCACTTGCTCCAAGCCGCGCTCGGAAAAGTCATCAACATTTTTATACACCTTATACGGCTGATTCGACATCACAACAAACTTTTTTTTTTTAATCACTTTTGCAGCCGCGGCGTAAGATAATTTCGGCCTCGTCGAATGCGTGCATAAAAATACCGCCTCGAAACGCTTCGCGTAGTTCTCACTCATTTTTGTTTGGTTGCATTTACGCGAAATTTTCAAACGACACTAACCTAAGTAGCCCTTGAGTGGGACTCTTACGCAGCAAAAAGCAGAACGAAATATATCCTGAACTTGCAAGAAAAAAACTGGTTCTTTTCTTCTGACACAGACTGTATACAAAGTGGACGTGGTTTTTATCCAATCTGAATCATATTTATCATATTGGTGCGTGATTACCATTCGGAATTCACAGAGAGAACGTTGGTTCGAATCTCGGTAAGACACCAAAATTAAGAAAAACATTTTTCTAATAGTGGTCGCCCTTCGGCAGTCAATGGAATACCTCCAAGTGTATTTCTGCCATGAAAAAGCTCCTCATAAAAATATCTGCCGTTCGGAGTCGGCTTGAAACTGTAGGTCCCTCCATTTGTGGAACAACATCAAAACGCACACCACAAATAGGAGGAGCTCGGCCAAATACCAAAAAAGGCCAATTATGTATGTATGTAATTGAGATGGGGTGCAATACGTGAACTAATTTTGGGCGAGTTTCCTTAAGCTGTTATCGAGATACACGTATTTACCCAAAAGTAAGTAAAAAAAAAGCGGCCGCCGTAGCAGAATGGGTTGGTGCGTGATTACCATTCGGAATTCATTCATGTATCAAACATAAGGAATTTTTCTTCGTTTATAGCAGAATTATCACGTTTATTTCTTTTTTGAAAATTGTCCTTATAGGTATGGTAGGAGAGCGCGGCCATTTTAATACCACATTACCTTGGAAAAAGAGTAATATGTGTATCAAGTTTCACTGAAAAACGAACGCATGGACGGACGATACGGCTAAATCGACAGTATACAAATAGAGACAGTTCTGGATGGTATTCCTTTTCCTAAGTATGTACCATATAATCTTTCAAGTAGTCACTAGTGTTGGTGAAGTAGTGCCTATTGACTGGATATTTGGTAAATGCTTAATAATAACAATATTAACATACTTAATTTCATTGGAGTCTATACTTACATTATTAGTGCTCTTGAAAAAACAATTCCCGCTCGTTGAAACGGAAACGGAAACCATTCCGAATCTTTGTGAAAAGCAAAATGATGTCTGATGTTAGCCTGATGTTCATAGAGCGTATGACCCAAATAAATATACTGTAATAATAACAATAGAAAAACTATTTTTGAAATAAATTAATTTCACTTAATTGGCGAATATAAATTACAGCGCTTTAAAAATGTTTCTACATACATACATATCTATTATGTTATACCATATGTAATATGACAGCCACTTACTTTTCACAGAATAAATTGGGCAATATATTTTACTCATAATCTTCTCACTTACCTGTGTCGCATCCTCAAGGGCTAACTGTTCTAAAAGCAGCAGCAGTGAGACATGTGTACTCTCCTCCAACCACACCACCCATTTGGTATGCTCTTCAAGCAGTTTGGAGCGCACTAAGGGCATGGAATTTTTTATCGCCCAATAGCTTGGAAAATTGAATATTTCATGTAATATATGAACAGTGACAATGTAGTTAGTGTTGTCCAATTGGCTTTCGGCTTGGTTAATAATGTCATGGCGGAGACGTGCTGCTAATGGACGATGGTATGCTGTGTCTTGGCTGGAGATGAGAAACAATACCCCAGTGGGTTCTGCATCGAAAGAAACGTTAAGACGGCAAGAAATAGTGGATAGTTAAAGTAGAAAGTATTGGCATAAAAACTTGCGACTTTTACGATAGATTATTGTACATATATACATATTTATATATATGTATAAAATATATTTATGTAAAGAATGCACAAATATTTATATCATATACAAGGTGGCGCAAAATTAACCATCCAATTTTGTTTTTGACTAACCAAATAAACTAAAACTTTTGCTAAATAAAAAAATTATAATAATTTTGAGTCTGGAAAACTTTACTGTACAATCTGCAACGGCATATAAGAACGGCAGTTTGGTTCCAGCTAACCCCCTTATCTTAAGCTCTTCACTTCTGTGCTTCTCCTTAATGGTGTGTTTTCTCACAACAATGAAGGGTCGTGTTAATAAGGAGGCCGCAGCTTCTTTTGCTAATGTATACGCTGCTTCGTTCCCTGGGACCTAAATTCGTACTTGGACCTAAATTATTCGGATGTGGTAGTGAGGCCGTCGCAGTCGAATGGGTTGGTGCGTGACTACCATTCAGAATCCAGAGAGAACATAGGTTCGAATTTCGGTGAAAGACCAAAATGAAAAAAAGGTTTTTTATAATAGCGATAGCCCATCGGTAGGCAAAAGCAAACCTCCGAGTGTATTTTTCGCATGAAAAAGGTGCTCATAAACAATATCTGCCATTCAGAGTCGGCTTGAAACTGTAGGTCCCTCAACGTTGCAGTTGATGGGGCGTACTTTGAAGGCAATAATATCAGTTTTGAGGAATTAACTTTTTTTTTTGAATTTTCTGAGTATATTCCGGGAACTTTTTGATCAAAGTCGTACATACATACATACATTATTTCGGCAACTGAAAACATTTCAGTATATGTTTTTATTTGAAACTAACAAAATCTACACAATTCTATCTTATACGTAACAGCCATTTCTGAAAACTTAAAAATTTAATACTTGCTCTCATGATTTTTTGGAAACAAATTTCAGGCGTAATCGAATTTTATATCCTAGTATATGTTTAATTAGTATCATATTTGAGTTAACGTTATTTACAGAACTCCCAAATTCAAATCGGTCTTCTATTTGAGGTACTTACTAAATATATATCATATTTTAATATATATACAACCCCACAGTTTTCAGGGACAATAAGGAACATTTTTCCATGCTAAACACATATAGGCCACCCTAATTTATACAAATCTTCTATGCATAATATAAATTCTACAACACAAGCTTCGATGCAACAATATCCCAGTGTTGCACCCTTTCAATTAACTCATGATTTCACGTGCGCCGCAACGTACATACATATAAACCTCCCCATTGCCGGTTGGGCGTTCGTTGTCAATTCGTTACGTTTACTTTGTCAAACCACACGGTATTAGTTTGTATTGTAATAACATCGTAAAACTGAACTCAATATACTCGATAAGAATAAGAAGTTTGCAAGTGAACACGATTTGACAATATTTGCGTTAAAAATTAGCACAGTGTAGACGGACGGGCAGAGTTTAAGGGAAATTGATAAAACCAACTTAATCAATTTGACTTTATTGACGTAAAATGACTGATTTTCTATGTAAGCCCTTGGAACACATTAAAGGCTGAGTAGTAGATACAGGTATAGATGCAGGGCATCAGATACAGATCAGATACAGATACATATTCATATACTAGGTTGCTCAATAAGTTTTGCGGCTCGATAAGAGAGAGCGTTACCACTGACCTAATTTTTTGTTATGCTGGTACACTCTTCATAAGAACGTATGTTAAGCTTCATTTCAATCTGTCAATTCATTCTTTGTTTACAAGCCATTTAGTATCGACATGTCACAGTATTTTCTAGAATGGAAGGAATCAGGTATCATGCAGTTTGTTTTATTTTTGAAAGGTTTTAATGCAAAGGAAATTTATGAACGAATGTTGAAGTTGTATAATGACTTTTCGCCATCAAATAGTACAGTAGAAAGGTGGGTTGCTGTTGCCTTGAAGACGATCTATGTCAAGGACGTCCTAAACCAGCAGCAACACCAGAAATCATAGAAAAAATACAGGATATCGTATTGGAAAATCGTCGAGTGACTGAAAGAGATTTAGTAGAAGCCATAGGCATCTCATTGGATAGTTTAAGCAATGTTTTGACAGAATTATTGGGTTTCAGAAAGCAATGGAACAATAGCACATTTGAATGCGATTTTCTCAGCAACATTTAGAGCGCTTTCGAAAGGATGAAATGTATCTTGTGCGTCGATTAATCACTATGGATGTGACTAGGGTTTATCACCATGATCCTAAATCATAACAAGAGGCTAAATAGTGGTGTGAACCTAGTTCTTCGGCTCCGAATCGAGTTCGTGTCCAGAAATCGGGCAAGTAGGTGTTAAATCGTTAAAACAATAAATTTTGAATATTATTGTAACCTTTTAGAACAGCTGAAGGAAAATCATCGTGAAAAAATACCCAGTCTGCATAATATTTTTTTTTTTCATAAGGATAATGCACCGTGGGGTAACTCTGACAATGTTGTAAAGAATATCTTAAGCGGGGCAGCTTCTGCAGCACTTAATTTTTAAATTGAAAATAGATAAAGCTTTCATGATACCTAAGTAAAATAGGGGCACTGTGAATGATCTCATAGAAGAAGCGGATCCGTCTTAAAATTATTTGACTAAACCTAAACTTTGTTCATACTTACACTGTACTTTACTACGCTTTGCATACGTGAGTTTGGAGTTTAGACCCGGAAGGTTTTGGAAGAAGGTTTTGTTTTCTCAACTGGGTTTCATCAGTGAGCACGTTACCAAAATTGCGGTGTTGTGGGCTGTGATTAATTACGTTATAGTAATTAATGCAACGTATATTTTAATATGCACTAAGCTCTTCACACCATTCAATTTCCAACCGGGTAGTTGTGTTAACCGGTCATTGGTCGATCGGCACATTAGCGGAAAAGCTAGGTTTACCATTTAACCCCCATTGCAGAAGCTGTGGGGACCTTTCAGAGAAGTATACTGTTGAGAACTTTCTCTGTAAATATTCGGGCTTGGTGGCTAGATGATTAAGGTCGCTAGGTGCTCCTTTCTTCACCTGGGGCAGTGTTCCAACCTAAATTCCATAAATCTTCTTCATTACGTCAACAGCTTCGGCTGGCTGTAGGTTGGAGGTCTCATAATGGTAATGGTGCTTTAGTGCTAATTGGGGAGTGCCAGAGTGGTATTTAAAACATTTCACTTACCTACCCACCTAAAGTATATTGCAAAGCGAAGAGCAGAAAATGGAGAACTGAAGTTTAGTTTAAAAATTTAAACACCTTTAATTTAAAGCGTTCAGCATTCTTAATGGATTTTATAGAAATCGCCACTGAACTCCACAATTTTTTAAAAAGGGGCTCCGAGTTTTATATGGATGCAAAAATAAAAGGTTACGATGCATTAAAATAAAAAAAAGAGGATGCAGGTTATATGAAATCGGTGGATCTATCGGTTGTTTTTTTCGATATCGATAACTATGGTTTGATAAATATGTTCGCAAAGTTAATAGAACATCAACATAGAGGGCATCATCAGTCCTTTTTGCTTTCGAACTGAGGAAAGAGAATTGCAAGAGCAATCCAGCCATGATGACTGAATTTTTGTTTTCAAAAATTAAAGAACATCAGCATTTGGCTCCAACAAAACGACGCGATTTGCCAAACTGAGCGCTTAACAATCGATTTATTGCAATATTCTTTCCACCATTGACGCCATGCGATTAGATTTATTGGGAAGAGTAGTCAAAAATTTTATGGTTCGAATGGACCGTGTAACTCGTAGCCGGTGCGAACATATTCCGGACATCGTGAAAGTATATACCAGATTATAATAAAAAAAATCATTCCAACAATATTTCTGTTTTGTATTATGATTTTAAGTTTTCAAACTCTTAAAAAGCCCCCGATATAAAACTTCTTACCAAGCATAGTTTGGTCTTGATATATAACTTCCTTAGTACGAAATAAAATTTACCTAAGGTGTAGTTTATTTGATCTGAAATAAGAGTCTATTCTATAACCAAAACTGGTTACAAGTAGTTCAAATTTGATTGATGTACTATTTTCTATTGTTAATGATTGAATGCATTTTTGTGCATTTAAAGTGTGCGAGATTCAATATACCTTTGGTTTTCTTCAGATGCACATACCTTAGCTTTTGGTTTAGCTACGTCAAAATAGACAGGTCGCCTCTCGGCAACAGTGACAAACTTCCAAGTGTATTTCTGCCATGAAAAAGCTACTCATAAAAACCATTTTCCATTTTTCGGAGTCGAGTTGAAACTGTAGGTCGCTCCATTTGTGGTGCAACATCAAGGCGCACACCACAAGTAGGAGGAGGAGCTGACAGAAGTGTACGCTCCAATTTTTTTTTTAATAGTTATAGAATGAAGATCTTCATCAATTCTCGCTCGCTCTCTGGAGAGAGATTAGTGATTCATTCGTATCCAAATGAATGAAAACGTATTTACAGCAGCTCACAATTTCGTTGAGGAAATTACTAAGTAAAATTGAACCTAGTATATACCCCCCAGAGGATTTTCCTTAGCTCAGAACTTTTTTTATTTTACCGCATCAACTGTGACCATTTCTATAGTCAGATAAATTTGCTGTGTTTCATTTTGGTTTAGATAACTGACTATTTGCTTTACCATTAATAACTAGAGGATTTTGGACAACGAAGGCGGTATGCTAAGCGGACGGAAATCACTTGGTGATGCAACCACATGCTTTTTGGGAAATTGGAGTTACCCTGGTTATTTTTCAGACGTCCGTCTGGGAATGTTAAAGTAGTGAAGAAGAAATTCAAAATAAGGCTGGAAGTACATATACAAGGAACAATCATTTTTAAAAACTTTAAACATATGCAGTCGTCACCCATAGCGTTCAATTTTATGTTATAAATACTAAAACTGGTATTATCTATAAATACTTCTTCCGAAGTCCGTTACTATGTCCCTAAATCCGTTACAATCTCCCTAAGTCCGTTGGAGAATGGTCTAGTATGGATGATAGTATAGCATTATGTCCAAACAATCTTAGTGGTATAATATATCTGAAACCTATTTGATAGATAGTTTCTTAAGTTTTGGACTGTTTTTAATTTTTGTTTTAGAAACTTTGATTTTAATATAGATGCAGCCAATCTTTTTGCAGATTTTTTTTTTTCAAATTTTCAAGTAGACTCTGATTTAATTCATGAGTTTCACTCGGAAAAGAATTCCTCAATCAATATTGGCTCGTTAACTTTTACGCTTACTGATGTTGAAGATGGAATTCGGTAACTCAAAACATCAACATATCTTCTATCGCTACTCGAGAAAATCAAGCTAAGTGTACGGAATCATGATTTATTTCTGGTTAGGGATGGTAAGAACTAATTATGCTTCCAATGCTCCGATCTCTAGAACTCTGGGAGAAATTAATTCGCTTTCAAATCATACTGGTCAGGATTTTTCTTCCACAAAGAACCACTTCAAATTGGTACTAAATGAATTGTTGTAGTAAATTCTTAGTATTATCTAATAACCTTCCTCTGTAAATTATAAGAAATGTTATCTTTTTCTTTTACTCATCACAATTGAAACTAGTTAATTATAAGTTTAGCTTTACTTTGATTAATTTATTCAGCTTTAATCTGTTTTCATAGTCTGTAAGAAATACCTTATTTCTTAGACTATTAATTGAATAAATAATATACATATGTCTCCCTATGCGCCACCTTGGGACTCTAAGAATGGATAATCTATATATATGTATGTATATGTAAGTAGGTATATTTTAATTACACGACTTGTATAAGTATTAATGTAGGATTTTATACGATTTTCTGTTTTTCAATAAACCACACGTACATATGTATGCATGTGTATACATACGTGGAAGTCTCATTTTTAACTATTTATTTACCGGTTGTAGTTCTCGTAGCCTTCAGCAGCATTACGACCAGGAGGGCAATAAAAATTCGATGCATTGTAATTTTCGTACTTAATTCATCGCTTTCCCTTTTGCTATATTTCTATGGTATAAATTATAAGATATAATTCATTTTCGTCTCATGAAGGGGAAAACAATTAATACAATTAGTTTAATATAGGGCGAAAAAATTAATTCACAAACTAATAGAATTACCTTAATTCATATTTTAATATTGATACTGCATTAAAGGAATGTGTTAGGCAGCGGCTTAAGAAAAAGATTTAGATTAAGGTTAATACGAGGTGGCGCAAAATTAGTCATCCAATTTTGAAATTTGAATAATTTTTTTGCAAAAAAAAAAGATTATTTTGAAAAGGAAATTTTTATTTTGACCATTACGCGCGCCATTGCTTGTCTGTTTGTATACTGCAGCTGTCTCATTCACAAGTGTCAAATATGATTGACGTACGACGCCATTCGTAATTATTATAAGTCCATCGATAGGGTGACTAATTTTGGGCCACCTTGTGTTAATAAATATACATATATGTAAGTATAATACTTCCATATATCGCCATAATACCTGTAGTTATGTTAAAATTATTTAAAAAAAAGTTCTATTAACTTAAAAGTGGGAACTCATAATTACATATTGCAACCCAGGAGCTTAAAAATATATATGCACAGTTGCGAACACGAAAATAGCAGTACTAAAAAGTATTAGATGTTTTCCAAAAAATTTCAATCTATGATGTGACTAGAAAGTTTTTATTATCGTTCGAAATATTATTATAGGTATTTTTTAACTAAACACAGTTTGAAAACAATTTTGTAACGAAAAACAAAAAACTTTTTATAACAAAAGATAGAAATTTAGGGCTAACATTAAAATAGCAGTGTTCATATAAGTAACGCATTCTGAACGAGTTTATAAGAAAATCAAAGAAAAACTGCATTGACAAAGTTTGCATATACAAAGTTGTTACTAATATTTAGTTGAATTTCCCATTTTTTTATTACGGCACCACAACGACGGGGCATTAAGCCTAACAATTTCTCACACCGCTGCTTTGGAATCTTTAGCCCCGAATCTTTAACAATTTCCTAAAGTTGATTATTGTTGCTTGGTTTGGCATTGTGTACAGCTCTTTTTAAGTCCCTTGAGATTGGGGTACTGAGCTGGCTATTCCATAACCTCAATTTTATTTACGCGAAACCAATTCTAGACCTTTCGATTAGTGTGTTCAGGATCATTATCCAGCCGGCAAACTCATTTCATTGGCATTTCTTACCTGCAATATGACAACACATTATGCCATCAATTCTGTGTATGGGGCATGCGCTATAACATGAGAAAGATCCCCATAACATTATTTTTGAACCTGCATATTTAATGGTTTTTAGATTCCACTGTGGCTGATTTTCGGTGCCAAGTAGACGCTTAACATATTGTCGTGAACCCGTGCCACCATACAAAACTATTTTAGACTCGTCAGTCCATAAAATATTCGCCACATATCAGCTATCCTGCTAGCATGTTTTCTTGCAAATTCCAAACGTTTTGCCTTATGTTTTGGTGTCAGGAGTGGCTTTTCCTCTAGGCTGCGAGCTGCTTATCCAGCTTCCAGTAGTCTTTTGCGTACAGTCAACATTTAAGTTAGCCTCTTCTTTAATTTTTATTTTATCATGGAATTCTCTTTGGAACACCTTACAATGCTGCGATCGTATTCCAGTGAAGTTTTCCCTTTTTCTCCTCTTTTTTCCGACTTTTCCACAAATTTGATTCCATTTGAAATCATTTTTGCTGAACAGGAAAGAATATTTTGTGTGCCTGTGTAAGATCTTCCATCTGCTCCCAATTGCAGAATCTGTTTTCGTTGTTTTGCTCGACGCACTAAAGTCAAAACATAAGAAATACTTGTATGTGCATGGCACTCACTAAAATTAAAAAAAAATATATAAATAAATAATAATAATTGGCGGCCGCCGTAGCCGAATGGGTTGGTGCGTGATTACCATTCGGAATTCACAGAGAGATTGTAGGTTCGAGTCTCGGTGAAACACCAAAATTAAGAAACACATTTTTCTAATAGCGGTCGCCCCTCGGCAGGCAATGGCAAACCTACGAGTGTATTTCTGCAAGTCGGCTTAAACTGTAGGTCCCTCCATTTGTGGAACAACATCAAGACGTACACCACAAATAGGAGGAGGAGCTCGGCCAAACACCCAAAAAGGGTGTACGCGCCAATTATATATATATATATATTTATATATAATAATCGTATATATATAATATAATAATCGTATATATATATAATAATCGTATTATCATCTAAATCTGTGCAAAATTTTATTAATACTCCTTGTATAGTCTTAAAAAATTGAAGGCACTAAACTCCCTTCACCTTTCGGAGATATTTGTTATTGAAATTTTCTTTTGTACGATTTTTAGGAAAAAAATAAATTACTTCAAAATCATTTTTTAAGGGTACTGCTATGTATTTCCATATTCACAGCTGTATGTATATAGTTTGTTGCGTGATATATTTTTCTATATTTTTCTTTAATGGCACGTCATTGGAATGTCGCTGGAATCACTTTAACTTCACTTGGTAGAATTCCATAAGGCTCCTGCAACTCACTTTGTACTTTAAAACACTTAAGTGCAACTAAATTAAAAAAAAAAGTTTAATAAGAAATTTTAAGAATTTAATTGGTTTATTTTCCTTTAAAAAGTAGATAATTTTAATTTTTTATTAATCATGTAATACGATCGTTGAAAAAACTTTGAAAACTCACTAATATCATATTTGTGTCTCGTTTTAAGTGCTCATTAAAATGAAAAATGGAAAATTTAAATGCAAAAGATACAAATAATATTGCAGGTTCAAGTTCAGCAATTGACACAATCACATTTAATTTCATGCACTCAACGAGCCGTTCTGACGTATTTCATCTTTTTCATTTTCGTAAGTTCGCATTTAATTGAATTGGATTGAAAATTATAGCCACACACATATAAAAGGAAAACTACTTTGACACTATGCACTGATAGACCTATTATTTATTTGGTTTTGTTTGGTTTAGTGCTGTAGTTCCAGCTGGACTTTTGTTTATTTTTTGTGTGTTTTTTTTGCACACAATCATTTAACATTGAAATCGCGTTGGTTTTGGCACATGTTACAGAGTGCGTCCCACAGCCGAGCGGGACGTGACTTACAGAGTGGACGCCAGATTATCAACTAACTGAAATGTGCGCCAAAATGGCAAAATTCTAAATGTGCTGCTGCTGCCACTGCAAATAACTCAATTTTCCACTCAAGCAACACGGGTGCACTGCGGCGGCGTGAAAATGCAAGATTTTATGAATGAAAACAAGCGAAGTTACAAGCAAAAAGTTGTAAGATTTTGAGTGTAAGAATTGAGTGCGGAGGCACTGCAAAGGGAATCCTGTACTTTATGATGCTAGCTGTAGTTTGTATCGAAATGCTGCTTTGGTGACACTTTTATGGAGGCACATTGTTTTTTTTGTTGTTTTGTGTAAAACTCGCTTTAAAGAGCTCTTGTTAGTATTTGATTTTAGCTGTAGGCGATCGCTTATACTAATTGGCGTAACGAAAAATGTACCCTAAACATTTCAAATTATACTCACGTACATGAAAGTGCAAAACCGCAAATTTGTTCAATGTTATAATATTTTGAATTACGAAAGTTTGTATAAATTCATATGTATGTATGTATGTATGTATGCAGGCAATGTATGTTGAAAAAACAGCAGCAGCGGTGATGTCTTCCTTCTCTCTGGAACGGCCACCTTTGTTATGATTTCTTTTAGCAGTTTTAACTTCAGTAAAAATTTACCAAGTTGAACGCTAATGACCTTTTAGTGCAGTTTTTGAACAGCGATACAAAGTTTATCGCTGTACAGGGTGGCACGACTGCACTTAAAACTTATTTGTAATTGAACTTCATTGAAGCAAAGAAAATAAATTTTGGATAAAATACAATTTTGTCTTAAGTGTGAAGTATTGCTTTGAACTGTTCGTCAATGATCGCAGTTCAACGTGCGTATTTTCATCTTGGGATTCCCCTCCTTTCATGAAGGAGAGAATGCTTGAGCAAATCCAAGGATGATTTACAATATTTGGCTAACCACAGCAAAATTGTGAGAGTGACTTTCGCTATCATGTCATCGGGTATTCGGCAGCAGAATTCTGTCCGCTCATTTCACATGTATTCTTATGGTCGTCCAATCAGTCCTTCTGACGGCAGCGAAGCAACATGAGCGAAGACTGTTTTTTTTCGTATATCACCGACACGATCTTAGTTTTTTCGTAAGCGCACCGCTTCGTAAGCCCAGTTACCTCAGCCTCTCAGCTGATTCTTTTAAATTCAATGATAGCTGGGTAATGGTCTGATAGTGGCCAAACTTATGAACATCTTTTCACAATGATTTTTACGGTCGTTCAATCAGTCATGATTCAGACGGCAAGGGAGTAATATCAGTTTTCGTCGACCTCTGTAGTAAACAAACTGCTGTCACAACCACGGTATTGTTAGCATATCAGCTTATTCCTTCAAAAGCGCTGAGAGCCGGTTAACGGTGTTGGTCACACCTTGTGAATTCTTTTCACCCTGAAGCAAAACAATTACTGGTATCTTTTAGTGTATATGTCTGCATCTTATTAAAATTAAAAATTATCCTCTCTTGCAAAATCGTCCGAGTTTATAGTATCTGAGCGCAGAGATCATGTCCGGTCGATTCGTGTGGACCGGTGTACTCATTAAGTGTTCGTTGGAGCGTACTTTGTGTGAAAGTGTGTAATCTTGCTGAGAGGGTCCCTCTCCTTAATCGAAATGTTTAACTGCCCATGGGCATGGCTGTAGTAAATTTTCCCAAATTTATTCCCTTGACACCATCGACTATTATAAACGGGATTGCATGATTTCCTGAGCTCATTCGAATGTTGAAATTTTGTAAGACCCAGTTATTAAGTAAGTTAGATGCGTTTTTTTTACCAATTTATGCAGGTTGCTTCATCTATTCGTTGTCCGCTAACGGATGTCAAATCGAATAGGCCTTGAGTTAAATGCCGTTAGGCCAGTGGTTAAGTAATTATAACAGTTTTAAATTTATTGGATTGCATTACCCTGTATTTATATATGCATATATCCATTTTGAGTAAAACCTTAGAGATTCATAACCATATTTTTTATTACTTCTTGCTAAGTGTATAAGTTTTCAGGCTTTAATAGGCTTTTGAGACCTACATTGTTAAAAAATTAATATCGTTTCGGTTAAAAAATCTTTTATGTGGGTTTTTTATATGAGCATAAATAACATTTTTCGTTACTTCTACTATTTTATAAGTATATTGTACATATTATGGCAATTGATTTCAGGTGAAATTTCTTGTTCTCGACATTTCTCCACAACGACTTTTATTTGAATATTGAATTTGCTTGTGCTAAAATTTTTTGACTTTCAAGTAGGTTTCTTTTTTCTCTTTATTTTCACTACGCATTTACTTTGCACTTTCGCCTACCATTCCAATTTATTTTATTTGCATACCCACATCGTAGTGAAAACCGTTATTTTCGCTCGCCGGTGTCAATAGCAAACGGTCCTTAGACGTTTCGTGTTTTAGTATATACAATGAATTCCATATATTTTCTCATTAAATGCAAATTATTTTCATTGAAGTGAATTCGACCACAATTTTGCATATTGTCTACAATGATGGCTTTCAAGAGATCAATACTAAAATATGATATAAACGCACACCGTGCCAAATATATAATGGTGAAGTAAAAACCATTTCTCATAAAAAACACTATCTGCAGCGGCATGAAGCAGAGGCCTCTAGGCCTTCTAGGACTACATAAAAATGTAAGATGTAAGAATGTCATGTGTTAATTCGTAATTTTGAAGTATACATACATGTAGGATAAACCAATCAACTTCTTCAAAGTATCAATGGTCTTTCTATTCGCGAAAGCTGTGGAAATAAGTCTTGAGAAAACAAGGGAAATGCGCTTTACTAATACTACTCGTACTACTAAGTTTTCCAAACTGGATAAAGAAGCAAAGAAAATGGGCCTGGTAGACAATCTTCGCACTCGCGTGTTGGCACCCATGTCTCTTTTCGCAGTTATGATTTTGGAGTTGTAAAAGACTTAGAAAACAGCATTAACACCGATAATAATGTCAGCCGTGAAATCCAAGGGAGAATCTCTCTTGCTAATAAATGCTACTTTGGACTAAGTAGGTAATTTAGTAGTAGAACGCTCTCTCGGCGAGCAAAACTAACTCCTTATAAGTCTCTCATCATGCTCGTGCTATCGTTTCGCGAAGAAGCTTGGACGATGACAATATCCGATGAGGCGTCCCTTGGAGTGTTTGAGAGAAAGATTCTGCGGAAGATTTTTGTACTTTTGCACTTTTGCGACGGCACGTAGGCGATGGAACAATACTGTGTGGTAGCAGAGGAAGAGAAAGGTCTGTTCTGCGTTGGAAAGATCAGGTGGAGAAGGACTTAGCTTCACTTGGGGTTTCCAACTGGCGCGATTAGCACTAGAAGGGAACGACTGGCACGCCTTCTTAAACTTGCATGAAATCGCTTAAGCATTAAGCTTAATCATGATCTAGTGCGCAACTTGTTATTAGCATCTGACCTGTTTTGGACAAGATATTGCAACCGATCGCGAAATTCAGTTACTACCAACGAACGATCGGGAGAGATCGAGTCGGTGAAACTATGATTTACTCTTTAGGAATTACGGTGACAAATTTTTTAGAGGTGTGTTAAGCGACTCTCAGCGTATTTGAAAGAATCAGCTGATGGGCTGACGTCCCATGGGGTATGACAACGTTTTGTTTGCGAAAAACTGAGACCGTGTTGGTGATATATGAAAAAATCAACACAAATTCCCCTGTTCTTTCGTTGCCGTCTGAACATCTATTAATCAAACGAGCGTGAAAGGAGCGGAAGCAATTTTCTGTCGAGTCCCATGGTGACGTGGCAGCCAAAGTTACTCTCACAATTTTCTTTTTCATCACAGCTGATGACCAAGCCTGGCAATCTATCATCTTTAGTTAGGAACGTTGCTATTGCTCTTGAGAGATTTTAAACGCTTCTGATTCGCAGTACAATTTCTCATTTCCGGATCGGCCATTGGTTTTTCATGCCACGCCGCTATAACAGAGCTATACTCTTCATGCGGCTAAAGTTACTATTGAATATTAAAATTAAATTAATATTCAACAACAACTTTAGCAACACTTTAGTTACTTGTGGAAATATCAGTGATCACTTTCATACAAGAAGGTACAAAATTCATTTTTCATTTTCATTTTTGTTTTTGAATAACCTTTTTACTAAGTAAAAAAGTGATTTTGAGTGATGGAAATCTTTATTTTGACCTTTTCCTTTATATCTTTGTATACTGCAGCTGTCTAGTTCACAAATGCTAAAATCATAAATTTTCCGACAGGATGACTAATTTTGAGTCCCCTTGTAGGTACATATATGTATGTAGTCTGTGGCCGAAGTTGCCAGCGAGTACCCGAAACTGTCTATTTTGTGTTTCGTTTCTTAGTTCTCGGCAGGTGAGAGAATAATTTGAATTTATCATTAGCCTGTTACTATATGGTTGATTCATATAAAATTTTTCATTATTAAATCCAAATGGAAAGGGTTAACGGTTCTCGTATTTGACGAAATGAACCTGACTCCCATATACATATGAGTACCATGCATTATTAGCTATAGTTCGGAAGCCATCCAATATTGTATAAAAAAAACAAAAACAAAACTTTCCTGAAAAGAATTTTTGAAGCAAATAAAGGTGAAATCATTTCTGAAACTAACAACTTGCTCAGAAATTATTCAAGATTGATATAATACAAGATTTGACCATCCAAAGCAAAAGTGCGAGAGTAACATTGACTACTACGTCGTAGGGGACTTGATATCCTGCTCATTTCTCACAGCGATGTCCAGAATGCAAAGATATGGCCAATATTAAATCGTTAATTGAATATCATTGAAGGGATCAGCTGATTTGGAGATATATTAAGTGGGATGACAGCAGTTTATTTACAGTAGGGGTCGGTTTGAGCTGATATTGTGCTAGTCAGCCACTGCCCAGTGCTTCGTTACTATCTATTAAATTGGCTGCCTGTGATGGAGTCAACCTTCGTTTTCAGCCAGGAATTGAAGTCCTCATTATTTAGTAAAGGGTCTTTCAAAAGTGACGCCTAGATGACAGTAGTGAATAATTCCTAGGCGATACTTTTCTAATGTTATCTTTGTCAAGTAGACAAATTTCAAATTTTACACAATAAAATTATTGAAACTTATTATGAAAATGGTGGATCAAAATTTGTAATTTTTTGTAATATTTGTTCGAATGAGTCGACAGTTTAAAGGTTGGCGAAAAAATGTCAAGCTACTGGTGCTGTCGAGGATAGAAAAAGAACCGGCAGACCAAAAACTGCATGTTCTGTTGAGTATATTGCCGCTGTAGCGCAAAGTGTTTCTGAACAACCTTCAATACCGAACTCTCGATGATCGATTCTCAATAGTTAGGCCTTCACGAATCGAATATTTGGCGGATTACCTGCAGGCGTGCGCATGGTGGACATTTAAATTATATAATTTTGACATATAATTGTTAGGAGCCGTATTTTGAAAAAAAGTAGTGAAACCTGAAATTTTTACATGTTTTATTTTAAAACAACATCTAGATGCGTCGTTTTGAAGACTCTTTATTTTTTGCAATACAAGAAGGTGGTTCTAGCGATTAAGGCATTCAGGCCATATAAAAATTAATAGTAAAACCTTCATCCCTTTGTTTTAAGTTATATGATTGAGTTACTCCCGCTACTCTTCACAATGCTTTCAATAATCTTAAGTAATCAAATCACAATCAACTGTTGACACCAATAAGAAAGGGGGCATTTGGTGGCTTTGGCAAGACAAATGAATTGACTGTTGAGTAACCGACACTGCTGACTGCTGACGTGTGTACGATTAACTGTAATAAAGGGCGATTGCGACGGTTGATGATTTTGGCGATAAGAACTGTGGAGGGAACGCGATATCCGTACAACGAAACCGGACGCACACAAACTGAAGTTCAAGCAAGTTGCTGCCGATTTATTTAACACAAACAATTATTCCATTAATAATACTTACAAATACATATAGTGTACATCGATTTTGTACTCACACTTGCTAGCTCACGATTTATAAGAACGCTTTTGTTAAAGAAGCGAAAGGTTAACAAAGTTTTCCCATTAATTATGTTCGACAAATTGGGCTTTTCTGGCGTGTTTTAGTGGCTGTTTACATATAAATCCGCTGAGGATAAACCATAAGTGACATTTCTAACTACATACATATATTGTATTGAACAAATTTCACTACAAGCCCTGCAGGAAAAAACTGCTCCAGAACCAGTACGACCAGTATGACGATGAGCATTGGTTACTACTCATTTATGACAATTTCGAAAAGTAAACGCAAACGATAAACAAATAAATGCATAACTAGATGACGGTAAATGTGATCTCTTCTATCATATTTGAATTTTAATAAAACTGAAGTTATTAAAGAATAATCAATACATATATGTATGTATGTATATGCAATCAATCAATAAATTTTGTTGTTGATTAAAAACTTTTTTAGCTTACAGTTTTTTTTTCCATAGGCAATTCAATTCCCTAACCAATACCAGTATTATGTATCATAAGCATAGATCATCGAATTACAATTTAACGCCTCTGATGGTTTAAGCTCGAGTTGCCTGAATGGTGGAATTGAAATTCGAAAAGTCGAGCCAAGAAGCACTCAGACTAAAAAGCACATTGTATTCAAAGCTCTTTAAAGTGAAAGGGTAGAGGAAAAGAGGGAAGTAATGGAAGGAAAAAGATAGGATAAAGAAATAGAGGTAGTTAGACTTATGAAAATTTTCCAGATTCTTCGGTAGATGTGAAAATACCCTCCAGTTAGAGAGATCGAATGACATTGGAACCTAAAACTCGCAGCCTTGCTCTAGCAAATGCAGGACGCTCACAGAGAAAATGCTCAGTGCTATCGGCCTATCTGTCTTGCAACAGAATTAAGCTTCTTCTTACATTCCTGAGTAATCTTTAAGGTTTGCTTTGCGTTCTCCAGAGCCTTTAGTGCAGCCAGACTGTCACTAAAGACTCCAATCTGTTTCCCGCTCCATCTCCTCTCAATTATCCATTCTGCTACTTTCAGAATGGCAAAAACTTTCGTTTGGGAAACAGTTGCCATTCCGCCCATAGCGTAATGATACTTATTACTAACGTTTGAGTACCATCCGGCTCCAGAACCTATTTCATTCTTGGACCCATCGGTAAAGAAACCTCTTTGAAAGCTCTCTGGATTATGCTATGGGAAATCTCCTTCTGAATGGTAGTATGTGGATTCGAATTGAATAGAATTTCGAACGAAATTGGAGGCCTCCTCGACTTCACTTGGTATGCCAGGTGTACCCGAGTACCCGTCGAGGCATTTTTATACTATTTACTAAATTATGTTCTGAAATATCTATAAAATTTGTTCAAAGAAGGCGTTAATATGTGTGTAGCACTTACTAAATTTGAATTGCTAATTCCCTAGAAACCTACTAATTAGTACGTATCAAATTCTCTATTTGGTCGTTTCGCATGTGCGTATTCGTAGTGCGAGGTTGGAATTTTCACTCGTCTACCATCTATCGATGTGAAATTTCTTCAATTTCGATACTACGGCCAACAGCAATTGCTTTGAAATTAATGCGTTTGTCGTTACTTATTTGCCAATCATTTAATGTAATTTTAATTTGTAGTTATAAATACTAACATTCATTGTAAATATGTATGTATGTACATAAATATGCACAGTATTCATACTAACAAATATTTTTTTAGAAGGTTGAAGGGAGGAGCTCTTCTGTATACCTTCCTTATAGGACTTTAATTGGATATCTTGCGTTGATACTTTTTCTAATTGGCTTGCAAAATAGGTTATTGCGGTTAATCAAGAAGAGGTTTGATAAGGTCAAGAAGACTAAAGCTTTAGATGTAATTGAGCCCAATTTTGTTATAATCTTCTGATATTCTATCTAGATTTATATTTTTCTTTAACACTAAGCCTGTATTTATGAGCCAAATTTACCCAAACCACTTTACACAATGAATATTTCTTTATGGCTTTCATATAAGCGGATGAAACTCTTTTACTTTTATAACTAAATTTGAACAGCGTGGTTTTTTGTTGCGGGGCAAAATTGCTCACTAAGCTAACGGTACATGTTTTATTATAGAAATGACATATTTGCACAGTGCCGTCAGTATTTGGACATACTTGGGTTGAAATAGATAGCAGCACTATTGAATAATATTTTGGGCTTTTGCCCTTAGCGGGAGAATTTCGATCAGACGTCGAATCACCCGAATGTTTATGGGATGATCATAAATACCTTCAGACTTTGAAATCGGCAATAAGTCAGCGTAGATTTCAAAATATCTCCCGAGTTGTGAGATTTGACATGAAATTTAACAGAAATTAGAGGCAAGCGATAAGCTGGCTCAAATTAGAGATGTTCGGAATCCTTAAGGGAATAATATTCCTATAAAAAAAATGTCCAATCTTGGTGAACGCAGCACAGGCGATGAACAATTGGTGGCATTGCTAATCAAAACTTGGAAAATACGGTATTAAAGTACGAGTATGAGCAAAAGCCAAGATGGAAATTGAGAAACTCAAAAATAATAGGGACGAGGTATTGTGGATGTGGAATTGTTTCAACAGTTTCTTCGGAATTCTGGTAGTTTCTTGCAATGGTATTCACTGGACTGGTACGAAGAAAGGTAGCTCTGATCTATATTTTCTGAAAAACTAATTCATTTCTGGGCTCTTCTTAGGTTATCAAGGCCTTGGTAGGCATCGTTACCGTATCCCTTTGGCGTATATAACGTGAGGTTTGGGATTGCTTCAAGCGCTTTCTGCAGAAGCTGTCTGGAGGACGAGGTGGAATTATCTAAGCACCTTCTTCTCAGCCGCCCTGCTCTCGTTCTCTCTTAAACCTTCGTGCTTATACATCTGGGGTCTCATTTTTTCTCTACACCGGCGGATATTACGGATTTAAGTATCTGGTGAAATTCATCATTAGCTTGAAGCGGTTAATACAAAATTAAATCCCCACTTATCTTGGATAACCTGCAAAAAATTAATTCATAATAATAATTCATTCTGGGACATCGAATTTTTTAAAACAAACGTAAAAACTTCTTTTAGGCTTATACACTTCGTCCAACGCTGTTCTAGTTTGTTGATCCTTTCTGAATTATAGGAGGTGCCCAAGTCTGAAAAATAGCCATTCGTTTTTATAATGAATAAAATCTTTTTCCCGTCAGATATTTGTTCAAATTAGGGAACAAATAGTAGTGCAAGGGATCGAGGAAATACGTAACTATTGAAAATAATTTATGCACACGCGGGTTAAATTCGAGATTTGAATCAATTGTGTATGAGTTGAAGTTATTTCTCCACCAAGTGTATTTCAAGAGAAGTTTTCGCTGGCTGCATAGCCGAACTTATCACTTGCATATATTAGTATTTGGGTAAGACGGGGTAGTAATACAGAGGTTAACTACTTGCAAAACTGTTTTGGCTGACTGAAATGAAAGCTATTTATTTTTCCCAGGACTGCAGAATCATTTCGTTTGCGCTGGATAAGTTACGAGGGTTGCCTTTTTATTTTGTGCCTTTAAAGCACTTACGTGTGAGACGTTTGGTATTTTTTAGCATAAATTTACATATTATGTACAGAATCGGCAAATATCCATTCCTATGTCACAAATGGAGGGGAAGGTTCTGCAGACTAACCTCCTCCACCATAGCAGGACGGCATCGGTAGAACTCCTCCTCGTGCTTGAGGAAGGTGGCTTACGTTAATAACCTATTATACAAATCTTTAACTGGAAAGTGCAGGAGCAACCCTCCTATCCCGAAGACAAAAGCAACATTTAGAGATCCTAGGAAAAAAATGGGACCTCTATTAACTTTTGCTGAATAATTACACTCTTTCATCCCCCTAAATACTCCAACAGAGACATAGAAGAAGCTATAGACTTCAAAAACCCTTCTTGCATATTAAAAATCCTGTCCGCTCACAAAGCTCAGTGGTAAGTCTAAGCCTCCGTGGTATTGGGTATTGGTAAACAACGAAGAGAACTTAGAGAATTGTGCTGAGTGTTGGAGGGAATATAACGTATTACGCAGGCTAGGAGATTAGGAACGCCAAAAGAAGCTCTTTGCGAGACTTCTGCGGCAATTTTGACAGAATTTCGGAGGCATCAAGACTTCGTGAAGTTCTCGCCAAATCTCGTAATGGAAGTGGGACTGAGTGGAGTAAATCCTGAGAAGACGGACCTAGTACTGTTTACCAAGAAGTACCGAATTGGACCCCACCCAGGCTGGATAGTATTCCATCACAGCTTAAGACATATACTAGGTACCTAAGGGTAGTGCTGGACAGCAAACTAACGTGGAGACTCAATGGGGAAGAACGGACGAAGAAAGCACTTATTACCTTATACGCCTGCTGAAAAATGCTCGGTAAGACATGGGACTTACACAATGGAATTACGAGGCGGTAGTCAAACCAATAATACTCTATGCCATTTTAGTATGGTGGACAAGTTTGAACAAGAAGACATATGCAAACAAACTGGAGAAAGTACAAAGAGTTGCAGCAGCACTGGTTGGAATGCTTATGGCCACAGCCATAAACACTAACTCGGACTACAGAATTCCTCAAAATATTTTCAACAGGGAACCTAAGATAGTATTAGAAAAGGATGGATGGCGGAAGGGACAACTTTCAGCACACCACACTTTCAACATATACACAGATGGTTTCAGAATGGAAGAGGGTGTCGGATCCGTAGTATTCTCTCCGGAATTAAGATATGAACAGTCATCCAAAACGAGATCAACGCGGCAACAAAAGTCGCAGACTTAGCCATAGAGAACACTCCTCCGAACTCTCTTTTACATTGACAGCCAAGCAGCCACAAAGGCAGTAGCATCTGTAGTGATGCAAATAACGACTAGATATAGACGCAGCAATGATTCGAGAAGCGAACTCTAGGTGGGAAAGAAACAGCTTATGCAGAATCCCAAGAAAGAAAGTTTACACTTGTAGTACGAATACTGACGGAACACTGTCTCACTCCATCGTATGCGGTTAACTGAAGCTAGTGCAGAACGATACATGCACAATGTGTAACGAAGTCAACGCGGGAGAAACCCTGGAACACTTACTCTGTCTCAGCAGAACACGTATTTACCTCTTAGGTTCCGCATGATTTTCAACATTAGAAAGGGTGCCAGATCAAAAAATTAGCAGCCTACTTAAATTTTCCAAACCGTATATCAAAGAAAAAATATAAGATAAACTCTCCATACTAACACTTGATATCACCATGGATCAATTTCGGGTCTATGTGCGATCTAGAGGATCAACCAAGTCTAACCTAACCTAACCTACATATTATATAACGTTTTCACTTACTTACAAGCTTAATTTGTCCTTTTTCCAGGCAGTAGCAAAATGAATCTCGTTCCAAAGATGGAGTTAACTCGTGAAACTCCATTGATTGATTTCCAAAAATATTCTATTGACTTGCAAGAATGAGTGAGAATATTTCTGAAAACAGTAAAGCCATTTTTATTATTATTTTACTATGTCTTCATTGTTGGGCCCGAAATATAAAATACAACCCTTGTATATCGTCCAGTTCTGAAATTATCGCCTGCGGTACCTATTCAAGAGCATTGTTTTACTTAGTTTTCCTAAGTAAACCAGTAAACTCGTTTAAAATCCCCTAGGGATTTGTTGAACCAATGAAGAAGTTGAATTTCAGCGAGAAAATAGTTGCGCATAACGAAACCAATTTTTTTTTTCAATTAACATTTTTGCATTTTAATCCCGCTTTATAAAAACTTAACCATGCAACTCTGTAAACACGTATAATTGTATTAAATCTCAACAAGAAAAATCCCGTAAAATATAATGGCACAACATTTGGATTTAGCCACAGAAGTGCCAATTACTCACAATGCGGTTTCAAAAAAATTATATTCGTGTGTAAGGACGTGCTATACATGGGCTCAGTCGTTTTTTCGTTCCGTATGTTGCAATCCACAAATTTATGAGATTTTCATATGACAAAAATTCAGCGGCCAGC
>JAYXIM010003935.1:0-36122 GCA_037575425.1 Anastrepha fraterculus
GCTGTGCTTTCCGTGACAAATTCGCTTTGACAGCTAAGATGAAATGTATGAATTTGTAAGAAACAAGTCATTTAAAAATTTCAAAATGCTGCGCGACGAAGATCTTTTTGCGCTCTTTGAAATCAGTTCAATCATTTTCATTTTGCTTACCAATTTTGCGTGTTCGCATAGCTTAAATTTCGTCCGATGAGGCAGGTACATTATTTCTCGATATTTTTTCTAGAAGATTCGGATTTTAAATAGCTCGAGAGACAATTTCGATTGACTTGAGCGAAATCGCGGAAACCCATTGAATGTGGTCTCTGACTACTAACTGCAGGGTATCCAAAGCGCTCTGGCGAAAACTGAATCTTAAAAAAACAAAATGCCTGCTTGGATTCAATGGGTCAACAACCAGCGTCCTTACAGGTGTTATAACGGGTGACTGCGTTATTGGCACCCTAGCCAGTGGAATGGGTGTACCTCACAGGTGATTTCTGCAGGAACTGTGGAGATAAACAAGAAATTGAGTTAGTACAAAACCTTCTCTGCGAATGACCTGCACTTCAAAGAAGTCGTGACAAATATCTTGGCGTTTATTTCCTTTGAATACCCGGGAAATTTGTAAAATGTCTCACTGGAGGGACTAGTTATCTTCTTAAAAAGATCTAAACGGTTTAAACAACTAGGGGATAGCAATCAAATGCAAGTATGACAATGGGTCTTAGGGCCACCGAGAGTCTTGTCTTAGACAAACAACTTGTTCAACCTAACCGGCTTGACAAATGTCAAATGTGGCATAAAAAAAGCACAGTCTAGGAATTATTCACTATAGACTTCTAACCGTCACTTTTGAAAGACTCTTTACTTTGGTCAATATTAATCTTCATATTAGCTTCGTTATAATTAATATTTGAGGCGATCGAAATTGATTTTAAAGCCATGTTTTAATGGGTATTTTCTTTGAATTTCATATGGAATACGAATCTGCTGGGATCAATGTCGGGAAAAAATTTACCCGCTCTAACACGTACATACAATGAGCCCGGAAAGATACTACCAGCCTCGCTTATTATTAAATAGTATGAGAAGTTATTAAAAATTCATGAGAAAATCCAAACACATCGTGGACACAAGCGAATAAATATGAGTAAGATAAAACTGTCGCATTTATGCTAATCGGCCAAACATTATAAAAATATTTCGTTTATCAGTTTTAATCATCACAAGCAACAAATTGGTTACATTACAATATTATGCAAATATGTACGTTCTGTATGTAAGCCACATTTGAGCCCTGCAGGAAAAATATTCAGTAGCGAAATAAAGCTCTTGTAACTTGCTAATGAAAATTATGAATGAGCGTCTGAAAACTAAGCTATTTAAATCTAATGTTTTTAAAACTGTTTAGTATTCAAATATTAAGCTTTCACAATTGAGTGCTATATGTTCGATTGAGTACCTATTGCACATTACAACGGACTAGACATTGCTTAAAATTAATGTTTCAGATGATAACTGATTTTTTTCCTGTTATTTGAGAAAAACAAGCCATTTTCAAGAGATTTTGGCAAGTTGAATATGAATCCGGCTATACAAATTTTCCAGCACGTCAGAGTTTATAGAAAATCGTGGTTTCAGGTATTTTTGAAAATCTGTGCGTGACAAAACTGACCCAGCAACTCTTCGGAATAGCAGAATAGCATTATTTAAAACAGCATAGTAAATTGGTTGCCCAATTTGGTTTTTATGAGTTGCCAGCTGAAGAAAAAATTGTCTGACAATTGGAAGCAGTGTCATGTGGAGCTCTTCCACAGCTTCTGCAATGGGGGTTAAATGGTAACCCTTGCTTTTGCGCGTGTGTGCCGATCGTCCAATGAGCGGTAAACATAGCTACGAGTTTGGAAATTTAATGGCGAGGGGTCCAAAGGACTTTCTGAGTCCTTCGTATATTGTTCTGGGGCCAAAGGATTTTCGAAATAGCGCATGAAGAAATAGAGCTCCATCTTTTCTGCGCTTTCGTGAGAAATAATTTGTGCAGTTCCCCCTTAACAACTGTCAGGTGGATGCCGATGACCGGGTAGGAGGTCTCTGGCTTGATCGCGGCTTGACTATCGGAGAAAACGTTAATATCTCCTTCGCTCCCGCGTTCCCTAAGCATTTTGCATGCCTGCAGGATCGCAAAGACTTCTGCTTGAAAACCACTAGCAGTATTCGGCAATTTAAAGGGAATAGATAAATTGGCTGATTTAGAGAAAACCCCTGTTCCGACTCCCGATTCCATGTTGGAACCGTCAGTGAAGACAGACGTGCAAGCTTCGGTGCAGATTTTCCCCTCGATTCAATCCTGCCTGTTTGGAAAGATTGTTCTAGCACGACCCTCAAGATCTAGTTTGCGGATAGAGAGATCCTGATTGCACTTTGAACTGCGATGGAAATAATGTACAAGTCGATGGAAAGTAAGTGCAAAACGACATTCAGGGCAGCACTGGGGCAAGTTTTACATGCTCCGGTGGTGCCAATGCATGCAGTCTTTTGCCCCCTCCCCAGTTTAGTAGTAGCCTTTCCGAAGAGCTTTCCACCAAAACCACTACGTTGTACATCCTCAGCACATCCTGTGGCTTGAGTCCCAATTTTTTAACTGAACATAGATTTTCAGAACCTCAGCACAACCTGTGGCTTGAGTCCCAATTTTTTAACTGAACATAGATTTGCAGAAGTAGAAGGCTATACTGGCATTCTTTACCCGATTTTCAATGTGTAGCTTCCAATGGAGTTTGGAGACAAGTATCACTTCAAGATACTTAACTTTCGATGAAAGCGGGAGAACGTGGTTATTTAATTCGGAAAGTCGAAAGGCTCCGTTTTGTCAGAGTTGACTCGGAGGCCGCAAGTGGTAGCCCAGCGACTGAGTACAGACAGGGTACCCTTTAATTTATTAAATAACTTTATAATTTCTAATTTCTGATTAATTTGGTTTCAGATTCAGAGGCCGTGCACCTCTGGAATTTTTATTATGAAGGGTGATCAATTTGCAGGTATCGGATTTTAAATTGAAATAAGGAAAAGAAAATTCAAATTGTTTGGACAACCTTTATTATTTTTGTGTAGAACCATTCATAACATTTGTTTTTTAAAGATAATCTCTTAGAAATGTTGGGAAAACACCAATTTTGAATAACTCGCTGGGGGACTTTGGTCGGTGTCTCGTCAATAACTTTAGTAATGTAGGCTTCCAATGGCATTTTGTGTGTGTATTAATTATTTGAAAGTTTTTATTTTGGGACTTTAATGGGGAAAACATAGTTGTGTCCATATTTATGGAAGTGGTCGAAGGCAAAATAAAAAAGTGCGTGTAGCGTAGTACACATAACAGAATTGAAACTTTCAAGGCAGACAAAGAAAGAGGGTGAGACCCGAGAGAGAAAGAATATATGTATATCTAAATAACATTTGCAGAGAATACAAATAGACAAAATTTACAAAAGACGCAGAAGGGTAGACCGGTGTAGGTAAACGCCGGACACACCAAGCGCCAAAAAGTAGGCACCAAAAAAAAAAACTCCAAAAAAACGGTGCGCACCAAGGAAATATAACGTCAAAAAGTAGGCACCAAATATATATTTCCTACAAGTTTGCACCTATAAACAGGCGCCAAGAAGTAGGCAGTGTCATTTCTCACTAGAAATTAGCAACCACAAGGAAAAACTCAAGAAAAATGGCCTAACGTGTATCTAAGATATATATAAGGTATAGCCCTCTCTCTCCTTTTCCTCTACGTTATATCTTTTTTTTCTCTCGCGGAACGAAAATGCCCAAAACGTTGCATGGCCTTGAAATTTGACTCTCTATTCTCGCTTGACCGTCGACGCCTAAGAAGTTTCACTTCAAAAAAAAAAAGCAAAAATGAATCAGTTATTTCACACCACATTCCGTTAAACTATATTTATTCAATGTAATTTTAACGATATCGTCAAAAATGAACTATTAGATGGTAGTTGAAATTTCAAAATTGTATGGAACTGATTATTATTTATGAAAGTAACCTAAGTCAAACATTGTAAGAAATTTGACACTTTTCTAACCAACATAATAAGTCGATAAATGACAATCAAATAATAATAATTCCTCCTTTTCATCGAATGACCATGATTTTGGGTAAATAGAAATTTAAATAAAAAATCAAATTACTTATACAGTAGGCCGGGTCGATTTGTGGGGAGGCAAAAAAATCGCCCATTGCTCTGTGAAAATCATATTCTAGGGATCAAAATAAGAAACTTTGCCGAAGGAACCATACCTCTAAAACGAATTCTGATGTTCCCCAATTTGGGTCGAACTTTTTAGTTTCTTTTCTCATGTAAAGGCCAAAAAAGGTGATATCTTGAAATGATTGTATGGGGCACCCCCCAGGGGAGTTCCAAGAGGTATGCCACTGGCATGGGTGGATCGGCCGTCCAAAGTTAGTGGGGGTCGGTCATACATTTGGACTCGATTGGAGCACTCTAAATGGGTCAAAGTGGGATTTTTCGTTCGACCCAGAATTCGTTTTAGAGGTATGGTTCCTTCGGCAAAGTTTCTTATTTTGATCCCTAGAATACGATTTTCACAGAGCAATGAGCGATTTTTAAAACGACCCGCCCTATTATACAGCCCTGAGCGTTATTATGAATTTATAGAAAAATGTAAAAGAAGAAAATGCCTAAAAGAGGAATACCAAAAATATGTGGAAATGTTAAGCCACTTCCAGTATGCACCATCAGACCAGTAACGGAAGAAAGATATTAAGGCATTAAGTGTCCCTCCAGTCTTTCAGGAACATTTTAAGAATCTTCAGAACTCGAAATGATAAAATTGATTACTGTTTTTAAAATAATTAATAATTGTTCATTTGGAATAAAACTCATAGTTCTTTATTTCCGTAAATCATTTATAGGATGAAGTCAATTATAATACAATGGTAAAAACAACATATTCGTATGAAATTCGTAAAAAATTTTATATACATAATAAATTTCGGCTAATCAAAACTAATAAAACTCTAAATAAAAAGGTCGCATAATGTAAAAAAAGCTTTTAATTTATTCAAATGCAATTCATTAAATATTTCGAAACAAGAAATATATGACTTAGACAACTTTAAGTTTAATTCTCTCTCAACTCGAGTTTAACTCTATATATTCAAAATTCGTTTCTAGTTCATGGTACGGAAAATTGTGACACCCTGTGAATTTTTATGCTGAAGTAGATCTCCATTTTTTAATTTAATTTATTATTAATAAATGATTTTTAGTAGAAAGCTTCAGTACTACTAAAACTTAATTAATATGTAGTAGAAAGTCTGGAGACGAAATAGTTTTCTCAGTTTCAACACTGTCTAAGGCTTATGTAGCTGTATATTCTTTATCCTTCCAAATGCAACTTAGAAGAGATGCGATTCAAAAATTGGAGCAGTCATCAAAAACAAAGATCAAGTTTTGTTACCCAAGGCAATTTCTGTATGCATGGCATATATTGTTTTCCATTATTTCTAATAACTATATTATGGCTACTAAAGGCGGCCGCCGTAGACGAATGGGTTGATGCGTGATTTCAATTCGGAATTCATAGAGAGAACGTAGGTTCGAATCTCGGTGAAACACCAAAATTAAGAAAAACATTTTTGTAATAGCGGCAGGCAATGGCAAACCTCCGAGTGTATTTCTGCCATGAAAAAGCTCCTCATAAAAATATCTGCCATACGGAGTTGGCTTGAAATTGTAGGTCCCTCTATTTGTGGAACAACATCAAGACGCACACCATAAATGGGAGGAGGAGCTCGGCCAAACACCCAAAAAAGGTGTATGCGCCAATTATATATATATTATGATTTGATTATTTTTAATATATTCTTGTGATGTTTTTATAACTGCTGGCAATCAAGTCCGGCTGCAAGTTTACTAGACGAGCACCAATTCGAAAGCAGTAGAACTCCCGGCAGGGATGTATACAAAAATAAGTAAATGCTATTCAAAAGTGGCAGAGAAATTTGTGAGTAAACTAGAAGTGTGTGTATGTTAGTTGGATTTTATAAGTCCTGAAATGCAAATGCAATGCAGCAACAACACTACACACACGCATGTCCGAGTAATAAACCAGCACGCGACCATCAGCATTCAGCGACCAACTAATTCGGAGGACGGACTCCCAACGGTTTCAACATGGATGCTGGCGCGTGTAAAGAACCAAGTTGAGTTCGAAGCCCAATCTAGATACATACATATACAGGCCGATAAGAATGCAAAGTGGTTGTATGCATAGTGGAATTACTCATATCTTGAGAGAACAGACATACTTACATACCCACATGGTATCTACCCTGTGGCAGTTCAGTCCATATGTCTCATGTGTCCGCTGTGTTATTGCGCGTATGTGGTTTGGAAAAGTCGCATCTGTTTGCCTTCTCCAAGTTGTGGCATGTCCGCATGCTGAGCGGGCATACACGTCTACATACAATATATGCATATTCTTGAGTATGGGTATTGCGTTACCTTAGGGTGTGCAATGGTGGGTGTGTGTCAGCGGCTCGCCAAGTAACCCGAGAATTAAACGTTATAGGCACTGATTACGAACTTGCATATCTTAAGTTGTTTCGCGGCCTACTGTGGAGTATCAACAAGAGCCATGCCGACTGAGAAACACTGAATAACAAAATCTTCAAATTTCTTTGGAATTTGAACTTAGAAGTAAAAGTGATCTCTTATGAATCAAAACATACACAACATGTTCAGAACATAGGTAGGTATGTAGGTTAGATCGCAAGAGTACCAGGAGTATACTTCAAGTAGCACTAGAGTGCCGTTTTCATACCATAATGTAGACCACTTTCTGCGAAAAATTACAAAACTTAAAGGAAAATAAAACATCTATAGCCGTCCAGTGCTGTTGGTGCAGTGGAGGTATATAAAAGGGATCTAGGCTGGAGAACTGCCCCAGGTTATCGTAAAAAAGTAAAGTACACTAAGTAACTTCAAGCACCTATCAGCCAGACCCGGACATGCAGTGAATACATCTGATGGACGTCGGTCTATACCGGTGAAAGTATTTGATGTAGTAACTGCTGGTGTTGGAAATTTATTAATTGAAAAGTTAGCCTTGTTATCTTGGCTTTCACTCTGATTTCTTGCGTTAGTTAATTTCATACTTATGTATGTAATAGAAGTTGTGTTATTTCAATTGATGGGGTGATAGAAATTTATTACTAATTATTATTTAATTTGTATAGACACACTGCAGATATCCTATAGTGATATCGTTCAAACAACCATTAGCTAGACGTTTTAGTATGATTTCAAAAATCGAGACTTTGTTGCATAGTGTAATACGAGAGCATTTTTATATTTATATACACATTCATAATTTGTAATTTCGTATCGAATAAACATTTTAAATTGATTAAAATGCGATAAATCATAATCGTCGCCTGTCGACCAACCGTTGTTATTGAGCGCTGCTTGTCGTATGCCATCAAAAAAACATAAAGTTAATACGAGTAACAACAAAAATCGTTCGCAAGCTTGTGCTCACATATACTTACGTGTGTGTTTGTTCATGCTTGTATGTGAATGTAGTTGGTTAATGCTTGGTGTTGCTTGTTTGCGATCACACTAATGCCAACTTGGACTTCACTTCGACAATACCCACCGCACATCTCTACCCGCACACCGGGCTACCATTGCCTCATGTGCTTCAAAAAAGCCACACATGCATACATATGACTTTATACATAAATTTATTAGCCACCAACATAATAAAGTGTTAACGGAACGCGTTATTAATGTAAGTGATGCACCTAAGTTGCACGTATCGATCGTAAAATGCATGGCAAGCTACATTGGGAACTGGCAACTCATATGTTTGGGAATATACATGTACATATGTGTGTATGTACAATATATGAATACATGCATATATGCAACTACTTTAATAAGTTTCCTCTTCAATTTGTCTGTCTTCATCTTTTTCCCAAAAATAACGTGGCAGCAAGTTTTATACCCCTTCTAAATAGTTTTATTGAGAATCAGTTTCATAACAGAATGTATTCTTCTTCACTTCTAAGCAATAATATTTTTGGAGAGAAATCAGAGGGTTCTTTATCCTAATATGACGGCAGGCATGGAGATACTTTGTATTAGAAGTATTCTAAAGCAGTACAGGGTTATGCCAGAGCAATAGAGGTTAATGCGAAACACTATGTCTTCTCTTAGTAGCTCCCACAACTTAGTTTATACACTGGAATCGGAATTGGACAATCTTCTGATATTAAGCTTTTTGCCGAAGTTGTCATATTTGCTTGGAGAAAAAGTAGTTGCGTAAATATGTCTTGACTTGATATCTGATATTCTAAAACATGAACACTTTTGTGAATGCGAACTCTCTTGATTTGAATGAGTTCGGGTATCGAGCGGGCACTCTACTACCTTCACAGTCGTGAAATTTTGCTAGCAACGTGCATTTGGCTTGGCGCGAAATGTTGCTAACAACATTGATTACACTGCCCTGCAAATTTCAGTGTCCCTAAGGTATTTAGTGCCGCTGATTACAAACCTGTAGTCAGATTCCCAAAATTCAAAATGGCGGACGGAATCTTGGGTGTAGATAAGTTCCTATGTTCATTTTTTTCCCAACCCCCGTAGACATAAGTACACCCCCTACTCTAAGGGTGCATGCGAACAATTTGGGTTTGGGCTTATTTCAAAGAGCAAAGTTCAACCTTCAATTACTGACAATAACGAAGATCGTAGCACGTTAGGGTTCTGCTCCACAATTTTTGAAAAATGGCCAAATACGCTATTTTTAGGGGTTTCAACCCCCTTTTTCTCGAAAACCTGACGTGATGGAAAATTTTTGAACTCGGATTCGTGCTTAGCGCAAAAATTCCCTTCGGGATCACTAGGTCCCATCTTATTCGCAAAACCGATGCAGGGCAGTGTTATCAAATGAGAAGAAACGTCAAATTTATGAGCATGGCACCAGAAGCAGTTGGCAAATTCGGCAAAAAACTCCTCATAAAAAATATCTGCCGTTCGGAGTCGGCATGAAGCTGTAGGTCCCTCCATTTGTGGAATAACATCAAGGCGCACGCCACAAATAGGAGGAGGAACTCGACCAAATATCCGAAAAGGATGTACGCGCCAATTATATATACATATGTATAATGGTTTCAAAATGTTTAGAAATTGTTGAAAGCCTACAAATTTGTCGATATTACTTACTTCGACATCATCATCTGAAACACTTAGGTGCTCAAAATTTAGAGTTGAATATTGATTTAAAGATCGTTCTAAAGAATCTGAATCAGTCATTCTGAACAATATTATTGAAAATTTCTGGAAAAATTCTGCGAAAAGATTAACTGCTTTTAATGGCGTGTTAGCAGATTTAATATCAAAATAAATATCAGATGGCATACTACTACTCCATGATAACTTAGATTTTATGTGGTGTCAAAAAGCCTTAGGACTTAATATAATATTCTCTTCAACACTTAGAATTTAATTATTGTGATGAAATTTTTTTAAATTTTCAAGCACTGCTTGTAAATGTTATAGGAAAACTGATTCTCAGATTTTTAAAATTTTTTAAAGAACTTATTTTTGTATTTGCCATGGAAGTTTGAAAGGCATTTTTCACATTATAGGAATATTTTGTGAACAAATTTCGAAAACAAGAGATTTAAATGTAGAGAACCAATTAGAGACATCCAAACTCGAGAAAAGCATTAACAGTGAATATTTAAATTTAATGGGGAAAAATTACATAAAGAGTAGTTAAATACAATTTTTTTAACCGGCTTACTAGAAGCTACTCATATAATTCGTTCTTAAGAACTAATGGGATGTGATGCCCAGGAGAGAATACCGAATAGCACTGAAAGCGAAAGATTATGTCTTAACGCCGAGTAGTTCATACAGCTTTTTTTCTACACTAATATAACCGGCACTGCCCACTTTTGACTTAAGATTTTAAGTCCTTTGCCGAAATTGTGAAATTTGGTTAATGAAAAAGTAAAAGGCATTTACAATACTTTAATTGAACAATATGAGTAATATCGACCGATTTGACAGCTGAAGACTGAATGATAATAAAAAACATGAAATCATATGAAATATTTAAAGCTGTGCCATCACTGAATTTGCAGGAATCTATCATATTAATTAAAATACACTAAAATGAGTTGAAGTTAAGACGTGTAATAACTCAGTTGGTTTGAATCTTTTTGAAAATTTGGCAAATTTGGCAATCCGGATCTTGTCATTGCCATACTCAAACACAAAAGTTGAGCGCCTTTTCAGCGCAACTAATACTTTTTAAAGCAAAATTCATAACGGTTTATCTCTTACATCAGGTAAAACGGATTAAAAATAACGGATTAAAAAGCGAAAATTGTTGTTGTGAAAACTAAATGATGCAAAATGGAATAATGATAGTAAATACTTTTATCATAATTCAATATACACATATTGGGCATCGGAATAAGTTTCCTCCCTCGTAAAACTGGTGCCGCTGCTAATACTACTTTAGTGTTCGCTCTAGTAATATATTGGTGATTTGAAGGTGAATATGTGAGGTCTCGATCACAGTCGTTGACAATCGTTTGAAGGGTATAGATCCTTTTTTATCTGACGAAAAAAATGTATATGTTCGTCCCGAAAAAAACAGAATTTGTGGGAAGTCAGGGTTTATTATTACCTTTTAAAGAAGAGTGCAGTTGAAACGTGCCAAATACAACTTGTAAAGAGTGGTTTCGACACTTCAGAAGTAGCAATTTCGACGTGAGTGATAAAGATCGCGAAAGGGCACCGAAAGATACTCAACTACAACATTCCAAAATTATTGGATGAAGACGCATGTCGAACCTTTGATGATATGTCTAAAGAGTTGGATATTGACAAAGCAACCGTCGGTAAACGGTTGCACGCGTAAGAAAGCAGGTAACTGGGCGCCACATCAATTGAAGGAGCGGGATATCGAGAGACATTTGGTGACGAGTGAGATGCTTCTTGAACGGCAGAAAAGAAAAGGTTTCCTGCATCGCATCGTCAATGGCGATGAAAAATGGATCTACTATGATAACCCTAAGCATCGACCAGGTGAATCAGGTCTATCGGCAGCGAAAAAAAATATTCATGCTTCAAAGGTTATGTTGTGCATCTGGTGGGATCAGAAGATCGGAAGGGTATCATCTATTATGAACTGCTTAAACCATCTGAAACCATTACTGGCGATCGTTACCGACTGCAGCTAATGCGTTTGGTGGTAAATCGGTCTAGAAATATTTAGAGGGACTGAATTGGGAAATCTTGCCGAATTGCCCTTTGCCCTTGATAAGAAAATAAGTTTTGAAAATAATTTGTAATATAACTTGTACACAGAAATATAGTAAACGAAAACATTTTATGTTATTGAATTATATGATGCGTTGTATATTTATTTTTTATTTTTGTTAGATACAAAATGTTATGAAAAAAATTGTTCTTTGGTTAAAAAAAATGTTGATTTTTTTGTTAACACGCTTTTCACTAAGTTTTGGGGCTTTTAGAAATTCAAAAGTTGGCAAAACTGCGTAGGAGACTAAATACAGATATTTTAAGTTTTGGGCTGGTATCTCAATACTACGCTTGTGTCAGAATTGTTTTCAAAAATAATATTTCCTAGAATATTTCCTGTAAAAGGTTGTTGATCATGACTAAATCAAAACTATAACTAAGGAATTGTGGCGCCAAAAAAATTTGTTATGATATTCAGCCGAATTACACTGGTTAAAAACTTAATTTTAATGCGAATTAAATAAAATTTCTGACTGAACAAAACAGAAAAAACAAAAGAACATCATTCACAGGTATAGAAAAATATCTGAGTTAAGATAAAATAAGAAAAGTATCCTGAATGGATAGAAATTTGTTATGAAAGTGTTTTCAAACATAATAAAATAATTAATTGTGTTATTTTTAGCAGGTGTTACTACACTTACCAGCATTTGGGTAGCTTTTCGTTGCAAATTCATATATGTAGTAAATTGAAACAGCTCGTGTATTTGCATGTTTTTAAAATTAAATAAAATAAAATGAAGTTAGATAAGAAAGAACAAAATAAAATAATATAATTGGCACCTTTAATAAAGGGCGCTGAGACTTGAAAAATTATCTACACCAGCTTGATAGCTTATGTGGGCTTGCGCTGCAGTTGACTCCTACCTGGAGGTTAATTAGCGATCAGATTATCATAGTTTATTAGCACATATCCAGTCAAGAACTGTGGGGACAAGGGTGGGTCGAATGAAACAATGGCTTTTCGGAAAGTTTAGCCTTGAACCTCGGTAACTCTAAGAGAATGGTCCTGCTCTTAAGTGGGAAGAGCATGTCTTGCTGACGTCGGTTATTAGCTGACGCAAACTTCCAATAAATTATATTTGACGTGCTAATTGTGACATTTGTGTCAGGCGAATGAAATAAAAAGTATGTAAATAATGCATCTCGCTTAATCAGTCGGAAGGAAGGAGTGATACTACCTTATCGATTAGGTCCAGAGTTAAGCTTAGTACATTTAAATTTATACTACAACATTTCATATTGTGTTATTTTACATACATGAGACACTCATAACTAAGCCGTCGTAATAACGCACTAATATTTAAATAAATATAAATCCATTTACGGTCTTATATCTAAAACATGCAATAGATTACAAGTACAAGATCAGTTATCGCACGCTCACACAACGATATCAACAACAAATGCCTGTTATTTAGCTTTGTGATATCGACTTACCAACTGCCGTTGGGACTATTCAACATGCATACATATTTGGTGATGTCTTTCGTGTAGTTTTCGAGTTGAAAACATGCCAAGCAACTCACAAGAAAGCGCTCACGTGTGCCTATATGCATTTGTTTGCGCTTGAGCCTTTGCTATCGGGAGTATGTGTGGCGCAGTTTGAGCGGCGCGGCCACACGTATGTCTCCCATGCAACTCAGCAGGAAGCCAAGCGTTGCGGACAATCAATAAATTTTAACACGTGATCAGGCCAATAAACGATCTGCAATGACGGCGGCAAGGCGACGAGGCGGCTAAAGCCGATGCTGATCAAGAGGGCGACGATAACGGCGAGACCGACGAGACGATGATTATGATGACGACAACATCAACAGCGACAACAGAAACGACGGCGTGAGCACACGCGTATTTAGTTTTAGCGTGTGCGAGGACAGCTTGAGGGTTTTAGGCAACCGGAAGATAATCGATGGGAATGGCGGGGCATGGTTTCTCGTAGATGTTAAAGTAATAAGTACAGCAACAAGGTAAGAAATAGCAACAAAAATCAGTTTAACACATTTACATAGCATCGACATATCTGGTTGATATAAAAGCATAAGCACATATGAGTTACGACAAGTTTTGGGGAAACACGCGAACAAGGGATCGATACAATCTAGAACAAAACGGGATTATGTATACAATAATTGAATATGAATACATACATACATACATACATACATACATACAACACACACACATAAAAGGAGTATTTAAGTAAAGGTGGAAAATAAATTTAAAATTATGACTGAAGAACAAAATTTTGTATTTATACGAGTATGTGCACACATAACGGGTGTTTTGTTTTAAACGTAAGCGCTTAAAATGCTAATATACAACAGAAATATTGTTGGAATGATTTTTTTTTATTACAATCTGGTAAATAATTTCATGGCATATGTCCTTCGCGGCTACAATTTACATGGTCCATTCGATCAATCCAATTCTACTTCCTCAAATAAATCTGGCCGTATGGCGCAATGGTGGCTTGAATATTGCAAAAAATCGATTGTTAAGGAGCGCATGTGGCGAATTGCGGCGTCTTGTTGGAACCAAACGCCACCGATGTTTAGCTGATTAATTTTTGGAAACAAAAATTCACCAGCTCCTTCGTCATTTCGAATAAGGACAGATGTTGCCGCCAGTGCTCTATGAACTTCGCACAAAGATTTTTTTTCAAAGTAAATTTCCACAGTTTGGAAGCGTTTTTCTGGTATTAAACGATTCATGATGACTTGCCAATTCTTACTGAACAGAAATGTCAACACAGTTTGCCTTTCTTAGTTCTCAAGCCATAGTTATTGATATCGGTAGTTCTCAAGCAACTATAAAAACACCCAATATGTATGTATTTAAAAAGAAAGAAAGGCAATCAAATTGTAATGCATTTAGGATACGTATTAATACATACATATATTAGAGTTTTCCATTTTCTTCCTTCTTGCTACCGGCGATCAATAGTCTAATAACTGATTATTAATAATTTATGATACAATTTTTTTATTGTTTTAAACGAATCAAACAATTGAGGTTTTCAATCTGACTTGAGATTTCTTATAATCTTAATAAGTAGACTAGGACAATAGAGCTGGACATGATGCTAAAGACGAAACGTATCAACAAAAGAGAACGTCTAGTGCTTAAAGATATGAGGCTGACTAATAGACAGCGAGAACAGTACGATGGAATGGGGCCTGCAAACTTTAGTGAACAAAACGCAAAACGTGCCAAGACCCTCTGACTAGACTTTAATCTATTAATATGAAAGCATGAAAAGGCCTCCAGCGTATTCTAGTCTCAACCGTACAAGAGACGGGTACAAGAGTTTGAAAGTGTAGGGATCGGACAATGACGAACAATTACGGCGAACAAATGCCAACAATACGAAAGAATTAAAAATACAATAATAAAATTGATGTTAATGGTGAAACTCAACTTGGTTATCTGTCACCCACCAAATGTGGGCTCTTAGGACTAATCTTCGAAAAGAACCTCTTTATTTTAATTTAGAGGAATTTTCGGTTACGGGAACTATTTGGGGATTGAATTCCGAGCTATCCCAAGCGTCTGGCAAATAACTTATTCCATTCCATTTCTGCATTATCCAACATGGAATTAGCGTTCGTGTAGCTCTAGCATCGCAGAGCACGTAATTGAACAGCAGGGTGGTAACTTATAAAGGGTCTTTCAATAGTGACGCTAAGTAGACATTTACCAAGTAGATATATGTACAATTTTACACGATAGAACAACACGTTAGAATTATTGAGATCTATTATGAAAACGGTCGATCTGGTCGAAGTTTTTTCTAATAGCGGTCGCCCATCGGCAGGCATGGCGAACCTCCGAGTGTATTTATGCCATGAAAAAGCTTCTCATAAAAAACTGTCTGCCATTTGGAGTCGGCTTAAAAATTATAGGTCCCATCATATAAGAACCAACATCAAGGCCCACCCAACACCCAAGGAGCAGTAGCTCGGCAAAGCCCCCAAAAAGGGTGTAAGCGCCAATTAAATATACATATATATATATATATGTAAACTTGAACAGTCTTTATTATCGCAAAATAGTAATTGAATATATGAAGAAAAATGTATTTTAAAAAAAATGATCGGAAAAAATATGACTACTGCTACTGCTGAGGTTACGCTGATGACTGACTCTTCCCTTCTTCGTACTGGGGTGTTACATACGATTCAGGGCTGGCTGCCATCTTACACTCGGTCATCCTGATTGTCATATGCCTCAGATGACTCTTCGTCGTGATCGTCTTCATTGTGCTCATAATACCGCCATAGCTTCATATTATCTGCGCTAGTTGATGTTTGACTTGGGCCTCGAAAGTCCCCAACTTTTTTCACATCGTATCTGCCATGTCTTTTAACTTTGCTTACTTGGTATGGGCCGATGTATTTACTGGCCAGTTTTTTACCTGTTACGAACTGTGTGACTTTGATGGCTACTAAATCGGATATTTGATATCCATGCTCTCCTTTTCGTTTTCGATCATAGTTGGATTTGTACACTTCTTGCGCTTTAAGTATTTGTTTTCTGGCTTCCTGACGGATTTGGTTTCGCTCATTTTGTGTGACTACCAGCAGTTCTTCTTGGAGTACTTTTAGCAGCTCTATATCGGCTTCGTTTCGCATCTTTACCCCGAACATCACTTCAAACGGTGTAAACTTTGTAGAAGAGTGAACGTGAGAATTGATTGCGCGTTGCACTTGTGACGTATATTTGTACCATTTATCCGGCTCTTTTGCTGACATCTTTGCTAGAATCGAAATAATTACGCGGTTCACTCTCTCGATCTGACCGTTTCCCCTTGGGACGCCGGTTGTTACCTCAACATGGTCGATTTTATTTTTTTCGCAAAATTCTTTAAACAGTTTCGACGTGAACGCTGTGCCTTGGTCGCTTATTATACGCAGCGGACTGCCGAATATTGTCACCCATGACTCCAGGTGCCTTACAACTTCCTGTGCATCTGTGCTCTTGGTAGGGTATATCCACGTATACTTGGAGAATCCATCGACGATAGCGAAAATATACTTGTAACACTTTGATGTTGTATCCAGAGTACCCAAATGGTCGACATGGAGGGTAGAAAGGGGACAGTCCCCTTTGTCAATACAATGCAGATAATCTTCTTTCTTACCCAGCTTATGATTGTGCATAATGCATTCGACACAATTTTGAATTACCTGCTGAACTTTCTTTTCAAGATGTGGAATATAGTAACTCTGTCGTATAGCATGCATTGTCTTTTGGCCACCCATGTGCCCGAATCTATGCGTCTCTTTAATTATTTCGTTCTCCATGCTCTTTGGTATAGCCAATACATCCTGCCCATCGACTTGCTTATAAACTAATTGATTTTTCAATTTAAAGTTTTCATATGGTTTTTCTTTAAGAATCTCTGCTACAGCTGTCAAATGTGAGTCCTGCTTCTGAGCTCTTGCGATCTGGGCTTGAACTTCTGAGGTCACTGTCATCACGGGAAATCGGCTTAAGCTATCCACATGCTTCATTCTGTTGCCAGATCGGTGCTCTATATTGTATGCAAAATCTTGCAGGTACATCAACCATTGAACCACTTCACGTGGTATATCTCTTTTCGCATTTGTCTGCTTGAAAGCCGCGCAATCTGTGACTAGTGTAAACTGTATACCCATCAGGTAGTGACGCAACTTTTTTGTGGCTAAGTATGCTGCTTTTACCTCTAGAAAGTAGCTGTGTAATTTTTCTTCTTGGGGAGAAGTCTTTTTACTCCAGTAGAAAACCGGATGCCATTCTCCGTTCTGGAGCTGTATCAGCGTTGCCCCGAACCCATGTTTCGACGCATCGACGTGTAGCTGTGTCTCAGCGTTCTGCTTATATATTTGCAGTACAGGTTCTGCAATGAGTGCCGACTTCAAATCATCAATTGCCTTTATTTCTTCTTCTTTTATCTGAAATACTTCGTTTTTTCTTAACAGTTGTGTCAAGGGCCTAGCTATACCAGCATAATTACGGATAAACTTGCGAAAATATCCGGTTAAACCCAAAAAAGCCTGTACGTCTCGAATGTTTTTTGGTATCGGAAAGTTTTTGACGGCTTTGACTTTGCTTTTCCCCGGCCAGATACGCCCATTCTCAACTTCGTGCCCCAAAAACGCGACTCTCTTTTTCAAAAATTGGCATTTCGACCACTTAATTTCCAAACCATACTGCTGGGCTTGTTTCAATACCATTTGCATATTGTCTAAGCATTGTTCTTCTGTACCTCCAAAAATAATAATATCATCAACATAAATTTCCATTATACCTGCGTTAATTAATTTTTGAAAAATGTGGTTAATATATCTTATGAAAACAGCGGGCGAATTACAAAATCCAAATGGAGCCCTGTTAAATTCATAAAGACCTTCTTTTGTGACAAACGCCGTGTATTTTTTGCATTGCTCCTCAACTTCGACATGGAAAAATCCATTTGCAAGGTCCATCACGGTAAAATATTTTGCACCCTGCATTTTCTCAAGAACCTCTTCGACAATCGGTACTGGAAACCTGTCTTTCATAACCATGGAATTTAGCTTACGAAAATCAACGCACAATCTGTAGCTTCCATCTTTTTTCTTTGCCAGCACAACCTTGCTAGCGACTTCTGAACATGATTCGCGGATAATGCCTTTTTGCAGCCATTCAGCTACTTGCTTACGTACAAACTCCCTTTCCATTACTGACAATCGGCTAGGTGATTCGCGAAGAATAATATTGTTGCTTTTCGGGACAATATTTAATTTAATGTGACTGTTTGATTGAATAAAACCCGGCTTATAGTTATCAATCAACTGTTTGACTGCTTCTTTGTATTTAGGATCCACATCTACCTCATTGCTGCTATGAACATTTAAAACATTGTAACTAGTTTCTCCTGCATTTGTGTCATCTTGTGATCGTGAGAAATTATACCCCTTGGCATTTAGTATTACCAAAAACTTTTTCAGAAAATCGTACCCTGCAATTGCGTCTACATTTATTTTGCTATCTTTTACCACCAAAAACGTATGTTGTGTACTCAACTCGTCAACAACGACTTGTGTTGTAAATTCTCCTAACACATCGGCCGCGACGTTGCCTAAGCCATACAGTCTAGCAAAACTTTTTCGCAGTTCACAATTGCTACCTATTTGGTCATATACACTCTTACGCATTAGCGAAACGTCTGCTCCAGTGTCCACCAAACAAGACACATTGTTGTTATTGATTTTCAGCTGTTTCATGCGTTTTTCGTCGAATACTACGTTTACAACGTTTTGCTTCGTGGTGGTGCACTGCTTAGCCATATGGCCAGCGCCATTACATTTAAAGCATTTCGTGTCTTCCTTGCACTCAGCCCTCTTGTGCTGTGTCGACCCGCAATTAAAACAATGTTGATTTTTACGCTCGCCGTCATTACTACTTTTATCCACTTCTTTGCGACTGCTTGCTATCTGCCGACGTTTATTTGCTTCGCTGTGTTTTGCCAAAGGCTCCACCAACTCATATGCTTTGATCAACTCTTTGTAGGATCGAGCACTATATAGTGGATACTTTTGTTCGTTGCGCAACTCAACACCATCAGCTATGTACGTTATAATTGACTGCTCATCAACCTTACCTAGTGCTGCTATTTTCCGCATTTGTAACACGTATTCATGGAAGTTTTCTGTTGCTTGTTTTCGACGTTGTATTAATAGCTTATGTACCTCTGCGCTATTTAGTGGTTTGTCAAATTCCTCTATCAACGCTTCACACAATGAGTTATAGTTGGAGACTGTAATTGTTTCCAACAACAAAGCTGCAGTGCCCTTCATTTTATTTCGCGCATTGACATACTTCTGTTTTGCTGTCAACTCATAAGCCTCAGCATTCTCGTCAAAATTAGATATCCATTGCCGAATTGGAATAGATACCCCGTCAAAATTAGGTACGACTTTTGCGAACGCATCAATAGTGACATTACCTTTACTGGCATCGTTTTGGTTCATTTTCTCGATCAATGATTGAAAGAAAATTTCCATTTTATCTTCCATTTTGGGTAACCCGTGACTTTTCTCGCTGATCTGCTGCTGTTCGTGTGTAGTAACTCGGCTGTTCGTTGCTTCGCCTTCTCTGCCTGCTTCGACTGCGTTTCGTTCAGCTGGATGTTCTGCCTTTGCGTTTTCTTTTGCGTTTTTTTCTGCTGCTTGCTGCTTATTGGAGGTTTTTGCTATGTTCTGCGTTTCTCTGCTGCTTGACGGCTTTCTGATGTCTTTGCCCGAGCGTAGCATTCCGATTTAGAATGCAAAAAATTTTATGCGATCGGTTGAGCCCCCATGTAAACTTGAACAGTCTTTATTATCGCAAAATAGTAATTGAATATATGAAGAAAAATGTATTTTAAAAAAAATGATCGGAAAAAATATGACTACTGCTACTGCTGAGGTTACGCTGATGACTGACTCTTCCCTTCTTCGTACTGGGGTGTTACATACGATTCAGGGCTGGCTGCCATCTTACATATATATGTATAATTAAAGCCTAAATGCTTTGTGGATAAACAAACTTCGATTAAAGCATTGAAGGTCAACAATGCCAACGTTATTCTCGAGATACCGACCGAAGTCCTCTAGCGAGTCATTCAAAATTGGTGTCTATAAATGGGCGAATTACGGCGCAGTTGCGGCCAATATTTCAGAGAGGTTACCTTAAAAAAATAAACGGGTTCCACACAAAAATAATAAAGATTATCCAATCAATTTGTTTCATTTCAATTTAAAATCCGATACCTCTTAATGTATCACCCTTTATATATAAGTATAATTTGGCGCTTATACCCTTTTATTTAGTGTTTGTACGAGTTTCTTCTCCAATTTGTGGTGAGCGTCTTGATATTTTTTCACAAATGGCCGGATGTCTCATCCGAATGGCAGATGGTATTTTATGAGGAGCTTTTGCATGGCAGAAATACGCTCGGTGGCTTGATATTAGAAAAAAAATGATATGCTGAGATTGGAAAAAAGTGCGAGCGGATGTCCTGCAGAAATCGATACAGTCTTTGACACGAAGGTTCAATTTATTTATTAGGAATCAAAAACAGTGAACTTCTTATACATCTTCTTATACAAGGACAACATTTATCAACGCAAATCGAAATTAACCTCACAAGTTATGATAGAAAATAGAAGGTGTTATAATTTCTCAACTTTGTTTAAGTTTTGGTACTCATCAAAATCTCCAGTCGATGGTCAACAACATTTCAGCCTTATAAATACAAACTAAATTGTATTATTTGCATATGTATGTACTACTTATGTATGCATGTATTTACATATCCAACTATTCACACGCATGCATGAGGACTTAAATGAACTATCACCTCTAATGGAATGCATATTGTTTGAAAATTAACATTGCCCTACACGGACCAAGCATTTATTCTAGGTGGAGTTTGCTTGAATTGTTTGTTGTGTAAGATAAAGACATGTTTGGATGCACATACAAATGCATTCGCACACATTAAAATACGTATGTATCAGGATAATGCGCATTCTGCCCAAGAACAGTCGCTGTGCTTGTTTGGGCTTGCTAATTTAGTTTATTCTCCAATGAATACTAAAGTCTAATCATCTGCTTAAACTACAGGGGAATCCAAAGATGAGTATTTATATATATGTATTTATTTTGAGTCATATGTTGAGTCATGAAAGGAGAATCGGCACACACCATCTTTTTGTCGATTTCAAAGTTGCATTCGACAGCACGAAAGCAAGTTGCCTATATGCCTATATGCCGTAATGACTGAATTTGGTATCCCCGCAAAACTAATACGGTTATGCAGTTTGATACCAAACGAGGTTTCAGACAGGGTGACTCTCTGTCGTATGACTTTTTTAACCTGATGCTGGAAAAGATCGTGCGTGCCGGAGAACTTAAGCGCTCAGACACAATTTTTATGAGAGCGTACATTTTTTGGTCTTAGCAACCGTGTTGTTAGTTCTGCATTTTTAAGCTGGATAAAGCGCACTCGCGTATCGGCACCCACGTCACTGTTGACAGTTATGATTTCGAGGTTGTAAGAGAATAGTTTATCTTGGAACCAGTATTAATTCCGATAATAATGCCAGGCTTGAAAACAATCGAAGAATCTCTCTTGTCAACAAGTGCTAATTTGGATTAAGTAGTAAAATCTTCTCTCGGCGAACAAAAGTAACACTTTATTAACCTGTCATCATGCCCGTCCTATCGTGTGGCGCAGAAGCTTGGACGATGACAACATCCGCCAAGGCGCCCCTTGGAGTGTTTGAGAATAAAGATCCAGCGGCTTCGTTGGCTGGGTCATGACATCCAAATGGATACAAACCCTCCGACTCTGAAAGTATTCGATGCGAGATCAGCTGGTGGTAGCAGAGAAAGACGAAGGCCTATTCTTCGGGTTGTTGACGCCGCTTAGCTTTATTAAACCGAAATCGTTTAAGCGCTTATCGCGCCAACCAAGTAGAAAAGGAAGTTTTATTCCCATGCTCAACGAAATGAATCGCTTTGCCTTTGAATAGCATTGGGAAACAATGTAAAATGCACATATTTCTCTAAAGGGAATTTTCTTAGCTAAAATCTGCGTTTACTGAAATTTTGTTTGGTCATAATGAATACCGCATAGTTCAGGTTGTTGACTTGATAGATTTTGTTCAGAAGTTGAATTTGGCCGAATTATATCTGCAATAATTCTATATGACCAGTACATATAACTCATTCATTTCAAGAATCTAAATTAGGGACAGGTTGGTTGGGAATTCATTACTCCTCTGCAAACTTTCTAGTTTTTTATGAATCTTGTCAGTTTGTCAAGGGAAAAGAATTACGGTCGCACGGTTAGGTACGTCCACATATCGTCCCCATAGATTGCGCCCCGCAATTAGTTCTATTAGGGTCTGCACATTTCTCCTTCTCTGTCTGCGAAGGAATTTCGCTACCAGCTGTGAGGCCCTTTCAGGAAGCACCTAGTTGTTTTGCAGAAGTAAGTATTGGACCAATGGTTATCATGGGATCTGTTATTGAGAACCTCGGTTCCCGCTGTGTTTGGTCTGAAATTGGCCACAATCGCAACTCACTACTAAGCCTATACTAAAGGCTATTACCGTACAATGTCTATAATCTCTCTCGAATTACGAGGGGGAATATCATGTAGTAGGGCGAGTAGTGCACAATTTTTATCGCAACGACATCTTGATACCTGAACTCTCTAGGCACAGAAAAAAAATGGCCACTTAAAGCTTGCACTTTGCTATAACAGAACTGAGTGGACTACAATCAGCCTATGGGTTTAAAACGATTATTTTTAATAGAAATATATGTGTTTTGTTTAAAATTAAAATAGGAAGTAAAATCTATTTTTTACATTTGTTTTATTTTCATTCAAGTATAAGAATATACAAGGTGGCGCAAAATTAATAACCCTATCCGAAGATTTTTAATTCTTGCAAATGACGTCGCACGTCGATCATATTTGACATTTATGAACTCGAGAACTGCAGTATACGAAGAGACAAGCAATAAAGCGTGGGAAGGTCAAAATGAAGATTTAAAGCACTTAAATTTTTTTATTTAAATGGTGGTTAAGTTTCAAGGGCCGGTGTTGATTTTGAATAAAAAACATTTTTGTAAGAAATTATTGTCATTTCTCTTTATTATGATAATATTGGTACGGCTCAATTACGTATAGAACAAAATATCACCCAAATAGCCACCGCGGCCTCGGTGGCACACCTCCATGGTCCAAATTTTCGATGACGCTGAAGCATAATTGAGGTTCTATGCCGTTAATGTGCCGAATTATGTCATCCTTTAGCTCTTGAATTGTTGCTCGCTTATCGACGTACACCTTTTCTTTCAAATAACCCCAAAGAAAGAAGTCCAACCGTGTCAAATCACATGATCTTGGCGGCCAATTGACATCGCGAGAGATGAGATTATTCGGCCATCAAATCTTTCGCGCAAAAGAGCCATTGTTTCGTTAGCTGTGTGACAAGTGGCACCGTCCTGTTGAAACCACATATCGTCCACATCCATTTCTTCCAATTCGGGCCATAAAAAGTTCGTTATCATCTCACGATAGCGAACACTATTCACAGTAAATGTCTGACCGGCCTCATTTTGGAAAAAATACGGCCCAATGATGCCGCCGGCCCATAAACCACACCAAACAGCTTTGAATTGGTTTTTCGGCAATCACTCTTGGATTATCATTCGTCCAAATGCGGCAATTCTGCTTATTGACGAATCCACTGAGGTGAAAATGTGCCTCATCACTGAAAATGATTTTCTTCGAAAATTGGTCATTCACTGTTGCCATTTCCTGCTACCATTCTGACCATTGACAACGCGTTGCTCGCTTGTGTATCTTTCCATGGTTCAAATTGATATCAAAAGTTGCTTATCATTTGCTAAATTTTTGCTTGTTTTTGCTGATGACCTTAAGATCTTCTCAGTGATAAAGACTTGAGAAGATGTCATTAATCTTCATACCAATATTGATTGGCTTTACTCGTGGTGCCAGAAATCACATCTTTCGCTGAGCTGTTAACATTTAAAAACGATTTACTCGAAAATATCTGACATTGTGCGTATTAAGTGTAGTATCTCGGTTTGTTAGTGAGATTAAGGACCTTGGCTTGTCTTTGATAACAAATTTTCTTTAATAACCATATAAATTGTATTACAGGTACTTCAAAATCTTTCTGCATGTTGGGTTTGAAAACATTTGTATCTTCATAAATAGCGATTTTGGTCCGAAAGGGTTAGAGGCATGAGCACCAAATATTAAAATCTCGTTAACTAATATCGATTTCTAAATTAGGTTTTTGAATGTTTTTTTCTTCACTCTATAAGTTCTATAAAAATAAATCATCAAACGTTTATTAATTAATTACTTAGCGCTTTTCTTGCAGGGCCAAAGTCCAAAAATTCGTATACAATCCCATAGCTTACAGAACAATAGGGCTAGAGAATAATATAATTCTATTAAATACGATTTAGGCCTATTGTTTAGACTTGTAGACAATTTCGTTGATTGAATAAAGTTACTGAAGTGAATACAATGTGGTCGCAAAACACATACACATATGTATTTATACTATGTACATACATTAGTTCATGTGTCGCAGTTATCTTATTTAAGGAAGCGTTAACATTTATATGTGTATAAATATACTCGTTGGTTGTGGACATCTATTAGGGATGTACATTTTTTCAACTCCGGAAAAAATTATTTGCTTTGCATAATACTTTAGCGCGTATATATCTGATAAAGTACTATAAAGTATGTATGTTGAAAAAAGCTCTATGCAAAAAAAATAAAAATAAAAATAGAGGAGTAGTCTTCTGACGCTGTTTTGTGTGAGACAAAATCTGTGCGCTATGCCTTTAACTTGAAATAGGAAAGTTATTTTAATATTTATATACATACCTGACGTGAATAGCCGTTGACTCATATTATTTTAATATTTTTTGATACAACGCTAATATTAATATTTCAATGTTTTAAAAACTTTAAATCAAAAAACGCTGCAAAGCAAAAGTGCTTTTAAATGTTGATTTTTCGTTATTTTGACTTTTTGACGTTAAATTTGACTTTTCTGGCCTCATTTGACATGCTTCAAGAGAAATCACAAATTCATAAAATCCCAGGATTGTAGACAAATAATACTAAAATATCGATATTGACATCCCTAGTATCTACCCAATGGGTACTTAAACTGACGTGTTGATTTAAACTGTCCACACCTGTTGAAAATATGAAAATACCCATAAGAAAGCCTGAATTTCCCTAAAAAATTCCTCTCACGCCTGCATTAGCCATCATTCAATTATCCAACAGTTGACTGCAATAATCTTTATATCAGAAGAACTGGTTGGTGGGACGACAAACTTTAAGCTGACAATAAAAGCTATAGCTGTTAAGAAAAAGTGCACAGAAGTTCTGGCTCTTCGCAGTGAATAATAAGTCCTTATTTACGGTAATGAAGTAGCATGAGCGGAGACTCTGTTGCTTTTTTTCGTATTTCACCAACACAATCTCAGTTTATTAGTGAACAAACCGCTGTTATGCCACCTGTTACGTCAGCCAATCATCTGATTCTTTCAAATTCGCTGAGAGCCGGTTAACGGTCTGATCTTGACCACACCTCTTAAAAATTTTGCACCTTGGGATGTTAATACATGTGAAATGAGCTGGTAGAATTCTGATACCGAGTTCCCAAATATAATTAAATATATTTATATACTATATGCAATGTATGTTTCTTTTTAATTAAGCTAGTTTGAAGTTTGAGTACTTTCTCCTTTGCATCCCCATCGCAGAGGCTTTGGGGACCTTTCAGAGAAGGATACTGTTGAGCACTTTCTCTGTAAATGTCCGGATTTGACAGCTAGACGATTAAGTTCACTGAGTACTCCTTTCTTCGACAGCCTGAAGCCTGGGGCCATGCACCAACCTAAATCACGTCAGTCTTCTCCAATACATTAACAGCTCTGGCTAGCTGTAGTTATCTGCCTGTTGGAGTTCGAAAAATGGTATCAAAGCGGCGTTTTAGTGCTACTTGGGGCGTGCGTGGTACTTCATCCTTTTCAATCTCAGTGTGAAGAATTTAAGACCGTGTAGAAAATCTTTCTCCAGCATTAATGAAAACCAAAAAGATTTAGTAAATATTTTGTGTTAACAAGCGAATGTCTAAGATATTTATTGCGCGTAGTCTTAATGGCAAAAAAAACGGGACTGTATTAAGTATATTTTTGGAGATATCTGTGTTTCAGAAGCATGGTTTCATCTTAATGTCCCTGACTTTAATGGAATTCGGAATTACAATCTTACATGTACGTCATGGGCGAACAAAAAAAACGGGGGAAGTGTTGCAATTTATCCCAGCTCTATCCAGAAAATTAGCGTCATAGCTGAAACGAAAAATTCTGGAACGGAATTTACTATGTTGTTGCTGAAATCTCAGCAAAAAACAAACAAAAAAAAAAAAAAAAAAAAAACAGAGAACGCCACTCATAAGCGTTGTATGTTCGTATTCGTATGTTATTTGTTGAGCTATGTTAGTTAGTTATGCCTCATTCTATTAAATGACTCTCATGCCACTAAACTACTAAGGTACGACCACAATTCGACTCCTAGGTTCTTAGAGCTCATTATCACGTCTAGTCTTGACAATATTCTCAAAAGCAACCAAATGATTTTTTATCTCTAACCATAATTTGATATTTACTTTGATATACTTTAGATGTGTCGTTTAATCGTCCTTCTGATAGAGTTACTTTAATGTGTCATAATCTGAAATCTGTAAATCTTAATTAGCTGTTCGCTGATTTGTCAAATGTTAAACTGTTTGATCATCATGTCTCCGTCCGAAATTTTCGGGCCTGTTCATGTTACAATAAGCTTTAAGAACACATAACAAATTGTATGCAAAATGGAGAAGAAACTACATTGACTATGCCTGGTCACAAAACAAGAATTCAAGAAATAAAGCTACCGCCCTTAAAAGAAATACAAATCGGCTGTACTTTAAATATAAATTGAATACCTCACTGTTGAACACTTTTCTGCAAATGTCCGGCTCTGGCGGCTAGGCGCTTGAGATTCCTTAGTGTGCCCTTTGGAGATGACTTGAAGAAATTCTCCAGCCTAAATCCCTTTTCTCTCCTCCACTACTTCAACAGCACTGGATGGCTGTAGAATGTTTTCTATTCCCAAAAATTTTTCTTTGCACAGGTAATGGTCCACATTATAGTATCAAAACGGCACGTAAGCGCTACTTGAAGTGTGCCTGTGGCACCTTGCCATTTTACCTACCTACCTACCTCACTACGATGAAAAAATTTATGGCATAAGTTAAAAAACCTAAATGTGCATGGAAAATTTAAGGGGTCCCGGTGGTCTAGAGTTCGAAAATGTAGGGTATTTTCAGGAATTCTTTTTGCAGTAAAAAAATTAAAAACGATATTTAAATTTTTTAGGCTTTTTATTTAACTTCTTTTACATACAAAAATGACAAACAAATTAAATTTTAACTTTTTAAATTTAATTTTAATATATTGAAAAGTGACGCCGAAGTTGATCCTTCCAAAAATTGGACGTGTTATCCATTTCGCTTTACTATTTATCTGAAATACAAACACCAAAAAAATTATTAATCAGTATGACTGGCTATGTCCCGTACCAGGAAAAAAAACAAATAAAAAAATTTGACAAAATGGTGCGGTTTAGAATTTGACACTCTAAAAATCAGTTTTTAGAAATAATTGAAATAATAATACAATATGATTCTAGTAGGAGTGGTAGCCATTGATGTTGCGACATATTAAAATTTCAGACGATTCGGTTGAATAGTTTTTTTTTTCGACAACACCAGACCGAAAAAAGTCTTTCGAGATAAATGAGTTTAAATTTTGAAGTGCAGGAACGCGCGGACCGCTCTCTGGGCCGTAGAAGCTATAATATTGGGAATTTGTGCATGAAAATTTCACAGTATATTCTTAAGATACTATATTTTCGAAATATGGGAAAAAGAAAAAATCGATTTCTTGAAATTTCTAGACCACCGGGACCTTTTAAGTGGGAAATGAATGATTATTTTGCTACTGCTTGCGAAAACAGCAATAGTTCTTCAGATAAGAATTGCCTGACGAGTTTTAATTTGATGGGCTAAGTGAATCAGAAGTTGTGATATCTGTCATGAATAGAAAGTCGAATGCTGATGAATGGGATAGACTTGAATTTGTGAAACTTGAGCTGACCTTTATTCTGAGCACTCTAACACATAATATTTGTCACTGCTTCAGAACTTCATGCTTTCCAATAGAGGAGAAAAAGGCTACTAACAGTAGTGATCATGGGCTTGTAAGCATTTTGCGTGCCTTTTCAAAGGTATACTCGTACGAGTCACTGATGGCAATTTAAATTTCATCATTTGTTTGATTAGACTTAAGTATTTGTTTTTGTTGACTCCAATCTTTATTGCTTTTATTATTTAACATTTACAATATTTGAATACATTTTTTAAAATAATATTAATTCAAATATAACATAACTGAAAAAAATATATATATGAATATATCACTAAATTTCGTATGATTAACGTATGCATCCAGTAAAGCGACAGCCAACACAAATATACATAATTTAAGCTCGATAGAGTAATTCGAGTGGGGTTTTTCTTACAAGCCTCTTATGAGGATTGCCTTCTCTCATTAGACATGACGCCAACGTACTTATTTAGCTGTTCTACGGCTATGTTAAAAATACTTGATGACATATGGATACAGTTTGACCAGGGTGATCTATCTGGATTTCACTAAGGAATTGGATTCGATGAATCACGACCTCTCTATTTAATGTCTCAAAGGATATGACCACATTTCTTTGTAGAAAAAAAATTTATGGTGTAGCATTTTTCGATTATGTGGAGGCTATAATTTGTATACTTATATATAAGCTAACATAATTCAAAGTTACCATTTAACTTTACGCGATATTAAAATTGATGAAATTTACTAGGCATCAAACTCTGATTGTCCCTAAACGTTCCTACTCGTCTTCATCAAGGCTGTGCTGCAATACTGTTGGAAGGATCTGGAATTCACTTCTTGAAGCTGTCAAAGCTGCGATTAACTATGATACAAAGTGGTAATAGACGATTACTTTAGTTCTAGAATGTGGTTGTGATTAAACTGTTGCCACTTCTTTGTCTCTCTAAGTTCTACTATGAATTTTTATCTTGTTTGTTTCTATTTATGTATCTGTCTGCTCCTATATTTATCTCTAAACTTAATATTAACTTATATTACATATTTACTACATATTTATATTATACATAATATATTTTCTAAATTGTGTAGGAGTTAGGTATGCGCTCACACGCCTATAACTATACTATACGAATTAGTAGTTAAGATTTTCATGTAACTGGACCTTAAGATTTATTGCAGCTAAATTTTAAGACGTATGTATATGTAGCCTATTAACCAATAAAAATAATTTGTGACAAGTAGCGAGTATGTGCTCTTCGATGAAAAAACGCTACTGGACAATAATCAAAAACGGGAATAAAGATTAATTCGATGTGAGCAGCGAACAAGAGCGGTAATTTAATTTGTGCGGTAATCTTTCAAGTTTAGACTTAGATTTTTCAATTGTTAGTTTTAAGTTTTTCACTACATTCACAATCATTGATTTCGAATTTTGTAACTTCCTATCAGTTGATGTATTTTAAAAGATTGAAAACTTTTACACAAACAACCTCATTAAATAAATAAATAAAATACAACTCTCCCTGCTGTTGACTTTATGGGATATATTCATAGTTTCAGCATTTCAGTTACATCGTTCAACTATAACTATATTTTTATATTTTGCCAAAGTGGGACTCAAACATATTTTTATATATTTATACATACATATATTCAAATCTCATTTCATTGCATTTATTTTACGAAATCTATGGTTAAACAACCATACAGACTACAGGTAAAAATTGATTTGGAACTGTTTCCATTAATACAGTTTTAATTTTATTTAGAATCTCAAGAAGATTACTTGGTTTGCAGTGTCAAAATAAGAACTCGAATCGCTTTAAGATTTTATTAAGTAAATAATTCTAAATCCATGCACCTACATAATTACTCCTGGTATAATGGCTCGCTTATAAGTGACATCCATTGTTCGAGTACATCCCAGTGCAGAAGATATTTGGGTTTTCCACGCAAAACTTGTAACTGGCATAAGAGTTCAGAGCGTTTCAATTGTGTGCAGCCACTTCTCACCAGAAATAGTTTATATAGCTCGTGATAGCGTTGCGAGGGCAATGAGATACTCCGCATGAAATTGGTCAGCTCAAAGTAGAAAAGTTTACGTATGCCGTATAATATGTGTTTAATGTCGTTGAATTTTTTTATATTCATTGCACATAACGCATCTGCGTCAATTAGTAGAAGTTGGCGGCCCGTTATCATATTTACCCGAAAAGTGTGCTAAAATATTGAAAGTAAATCATTAGAATATTTTATGCCCATTTATTATAAATAAATAAATAAATTTTTAGAAATGTGTAGTTTTTGGGTTGAGCCAAGGCTCATTGTCTCAACAGCTCGAATTTTTTCACCAATTTCTGTATTGCGGTCCGACAAGGTGCTTCGCGATGACTCAAAAATGTTCGAGTTTTACGAACTGTCTCGGCCGAATTTTCACCATTTTTATAGTGAATTTTAATAATTTCAATGCGTTGTTTAAGCGTGTATCGTTCCATTTTTATTAATGGCGTAGTTTCTACTAGTCAAATATAAAAAATGACAGCTTCAAAAGTGACATCTACCGAAATAGCGGGCTATTCAAAATAACACCTGTTATTGGGAAACCCTTTATTTCAAATTTCAAAGGCCCCAACACGGGGACATGAAGAGAATTCAGTTTTCATTTCATTTATTTATCATCGCTGTAGTTTTCTTTAAGTAATATTACAACTTTGTACATCCCTGGTTTGTTGATCATATAAAATTATAAATGAAGTAAATATATTGAACTCATATCTAAATAAAACAGTTTAAATGTTTAGTTTAAGTTTTCATCCTTATAAGCGTTTTAGAATTTCACCTAATTTTCCGTCGTCGTATGGGCGAGTATTACAAAAAAGCTCTCGGATGTTAAGTGTTAAATTCTCTTGCATCTAGCATCAGGGGTCGGCAACCTGCGGCTCACGAGCCAGATTCAGCTCTTCGGAGGTGAAGCTGCGGCAATAAATTATTACGCAAATATTTTTTATTTTATCAAAAAAAAAAAAAAAAAAAAAAAACATTTAAAGCTTGTTCTGAAAATTCGATTAATGAGGATTAGACACCAATTTTATCTCTCAGCCAGTTGTACTCGCTGACTGTAAAGAATTCTTAAACGAAATGGAGACTTAGTATTCCGACCTCCTTCTTGACAATAAAGTTCGATGGCTTTCCAAAGTTAAGGTGTTGTAACGTTTTGCTTTGTTCTTGAATGAAATAAAAAATATATTTTTAAATGAAAAAGGCATTAATCACCCTGAATTAGAGAACGACAAATGGTTGCAAAATTTTTATTTTATGGTGGATGTCACAGCGAAGTTAAATTAACTGAATCTAAAACTGCAACGAAAGAGAAACCCAGACCATGTTTTGGTAGAGGAAGAAGGTTCGCTTTTGCAGAAGGTATTCAGAAGGCTAAATTACTTCAATTACAATTACTAAAACGATATCGCGATAAAAGCAGTGCAACTGTTGAAACGAATTACTTCAGCCCATTTATAAAAATAACACAGGTCAACAACGTTTTGTTCTAGGAAAGTGTAGTGTCATTTCCGAAGTAATTTTTTGCGTAGAATCCGAATCCGGGGTTTAAATTGCTCTATCACGTCAGGATTTTGAGATATCCTAACCTAAAAGTGCAAAAACGCTGTTTTTGCCCATTTTTGAGGTTATGTAGCTACGCAGATTTTACTCTTCATAAAAAAGGAAACATAGTATTTTAAAGCATAAGTCTTCCTCTTTTAAATGCCGTTGAGTTTGCTTAAATATCTTTATTTTTCACTGAGATATCGCATTTTGAAGTTTCCGTATCACGTCTCATGTTATCTCAATGGATTTTCGTTATCGGAAAATTTCGATAACGAAAAATTCACAAACATGGAGACTTCAAAATGCGATATCTCAGTGAAAAACTAAGATATTTGAGCAAACTCAACGGCATTTAAAATAGGAAGACTTATGATTTCAAATAGCACGTCTACTTTTTTATGAAGAGCAAAATCTTCTTAGCTACATAACCTCAAAAATGGGCAAAAACAGCGTGTTTTGCACTTTCAGGTTAGGATATCTCAAAGTCCTGACGTGGTAGAGCAATTTAAGCCCCGGATTCGGATTCTACGCAAAAAATTACTTCGGAAATGACACTACACTTTTATAGAACATTCCGAACCCATTTTTTGCAGACCTGTGTAATTAAAGATGAGTTTTCTGACAGATTTGAGCAATTACCAAAAAACTAACGAAACCACCCTAGCATTCATAGCAAATCCTCTCAACACAAATATGTTAGTAATGAGACCCACATTGAGCCATTTGGAATTGATGCTGGATCCCTAGAAATGCAATTGATCGATTTAAATTTAAAGCTTTGTGGCGTAGAAAATTTACAGAGTTGAAAAGCAAGTTGGAAGAGTTGGAGCTTCAGAAATGTCTGTACATAACGTAACAAAAGTGGACAGCTTTAAAAGAAATGCTGCGAGTTGAGGCAGTTATATTCGACGCATGGAATAGTCGGCCTTCCAGATTACTCCAGTGAGGTGAAGAAGTGCTGACAATCTTCGAATCGACACAGTCGTGCGAGAAAGCGTTCTCTGGCATGAATGTAATTAAAAGTAAAATAAGAAGCCAACTAGCAAATGAAAATTTAGAGATGAGAGACTTAAAACAAGTTATAAAAGAAATGTATTCAAACTTTCTAAAACCATGTAAAGCCAATGTTCTATTGAATTTGTTCGCTAAATTGTTTGTTATTGGATTAAAGTTAGTGTTGTAAGTAAATGTTTCATTATGTTAATTTTTACTTAAATAGTAAGTAATTATCTAATAATGCCATATATGTATATACTACCTAATTTGTTGTGAAAAACCAGGGTTCGAATTGCTGACTGAACTTCAACTATGGCATTTTCAATGCATAGTCGTTGTTTGCGCAATAACCGTGACTATCGCTTTAGCTATGAAATAGCTGCATGTTAAATGGAAATGAAACATGCAAACACTCAAATGAACCGAACTGCTTAACTGACGACTATGAACGACGAATAAGTGTAAGCCGACAGCCACAGTTCTTCGTGTAACAGTTAACTATTGCTGCTTAAAAGAACTATAGTTGTTTGAATGCATCATTGTAATAACTGCGACAATAGCTTGGATAGCGATGATCGATACATATCCCATATTTAGTTAATATATGTATGTACATATGCGTATACCTGAATGCTGGGTTTTTAAGTATGTAAACTTTGTAAATATGCGTATACGAGAATACTGTGGTTTTTTAAATATGTATACATTGTACCTGAATTTTGCAATAATAAAAGAACTACTACATCTTGTGACAAATATCTAAACAACCAATAAGAAATAAATATTAATCGACTTGAAGCCTCGCTTTCTCAATATGCATACAGCAAAACTAAAGATAGTGTTTCCTCAGGACCAATCCGCTATTTTGGCTTCCTCAAGGAACTGCTCGCTAATTTTAAAAGCAGCTCATACACAGGCGGGGACATCCTTGTGTGTGAAAACAATTTATTAGGCTCCAATGTTTTCTTTCGGCGGAACACTTGGATTTGATAACAACTTGTGCCCCAATTCCTATTTAATAGCCGAACTTTATACCTTCTGCACTTTTTTTGGTCCTTGTATTTTTTATATAAAATATATAGTTGAAATAAATTAAGAAATAAGTCGCAAATTTCGATGTCTTCTTCATCCATTTTGTCACCGATGTATTTTGTAAATATTGTTTGTATGTATGTAACCAACTAAAACAGCTGTTATCTACGGGAAATAGTTTTGCTCAGTTTTGTGCACGGTAAGGGCATGCGGTAAGGAAATTCCGTGCTGGCTTCACTGTTTTCAGCATAAGCAATTGTCGCAGTTATTACAATGATGCATTCAAACAACTATAGTTCTTTTAAGCAGCAATAGTTAACTGTTATACGAAGAACTGTGGCTGTCGGCTTACACTTATTCGTCGTTCATAGTCGTCAGTTAAGCAGTTCGGTTCAGTTGAGTGGTTGCATGTTTCATTTCCATTTAACATGCAGCTTTTTCATAGCTAAAGCGATAGTCACGGTTATTGCGCAAACAACGACTATGCATTGAAAATGAAATAGTCAAATTACTATTGCTGTTGCTATTTGACAGTCAGCAATGCAAACCCTGTGAAAAACACTTATAAGTGAATAAATATTTATTTCTTCTAATGAATCAGCTTTTTTTTTAAAAAACTTAATTACTAAGTACTCGTGTACTATTTATTGTTGACAAGAAAAAAATTTCTTTTCCGACTTCAAAGGTTGCCGACCCCTCTTATATAGTATTTCTTTATGGTAAGAGATATGCACCTACATTACACCTGGTATCTGCATCGATTGTCATATGTTGGCCCATGTATAACCGTTTGCCATATTAGTTTGTGCCTAGTAGCGAAGCTTTTAAATTTTCTACCAAAAATCACATTTAGCATAAAATGTATCTCTGCAATAAACGCTTCCTTAATTTACTTCATGCAATCACTTGTCAGTGCTGCCAATTAGAAAAGGCTGTGCTGCCAAACTAACAATGAAAAACATTAATTGAACTGGAACTCTATCAGGATCACGTCGTTGTTGTTGCATTCGCGCGTAAAATATTGTCTCTCTTTATATCCAGTTCTTTAGCTTTATTCTCCCATTCATCCTTATCTTTATTTTTATTATTTTCATTTGCCTTTAATCTTTTGTTTACTTAAGTACCTATTCACCTATACTTTCATCCTTATATTAATCTTAATCTAAATCTTGCTACGAGTAAAAACACGCTGATTAATACGTTTCTTCAATTTAGTGTCAATTTTAAAGCATACATTTAGGAGGCATATACATATTCATGTTTCGCAGAATAATGAAAAGAGTCAATTTAATCATGATTAGCCATAGAAATACCAAATTGCAATAACAAAATGCATTTTAATGTTGCTACTACTCCAGCGAAGCCACCGTCTATGAATTTGCTTTGATATATGTATGTATTGCATAATGTTTTCTCCATTTGTGGAACAATATCAATAACAGAAGTATAAGCCTGTTATTTATTTTATTTTACTTTTTTCCATATGACGTGCTCAATGCATCTACATATATACTTAACTGTCAGCACAAATCATACAGTGTGGGCAGCCGTCCTAGCCAAATCTGTTGAGATACCTATTTACGAAACGGCATTTAATGACAATTTTCAAAAAAGATAACAAAAAATTCTTATAAGTGAAGTAAGATTATTAAAATTTGGTACAAATAAAGAACAAAAAAAATATGTCGCAAGTACAACTTTGAAATACGGGTGGTGCCACGCCCTCTTTGTATCTGGATAACAACTAAATAAAACACGCCCTCACTCAGTACACGTTTGATTCGACTTAAATATTATTGAGAAGTTAAGTTGAAATGCTCTAATTTAAACTAAAATAAACTTAACTTTTGCTCACCTCATATTGTTTATAACCATACCGCTCCAACCATTTACAAACATCCTCATTAGTCCACTGATAGACGTCAGGTAGTGGAAGTGCATCCACTATTCTAGCGGCTAAATGTAACAAACTTTCCGGCGAAACTTTGAATTCGATGGGTAAGTCAGTTTTGTCGTAAACTTTCTCTCTTCGTACTGCTAATTGCGTTTCGAATTTAAATGGTTTATTTTCTACTATCGATATTTGCGGTAATTTATACAAACGTTTGTTTTCGCGGCTAAGTTTAGAACTACAGTGGCAGTAACTCATGCCGACGCTGCAAAACCAATACTAAACTTTCTGTTTCGTAGAGAAGCATGTTAGTGTCAAATAATGTGAATATATAGTATCATAGAATATACAGACAAACAAAAGTGTTCGCATTATAAAAATTGGTATGCTTGTATGTTCAAAATATGTGAATATTCATGGCTCAAACATAACTTATATTGCAGGATTATTAT
>JAYXIM010003938.1:0-11246 GCA_037575425.1 Anastrepha fraterculus
TCCTGCTGTTGTCGTAGTTGCTCAAGAAAATGTTGCTGGGACTGTGGCGTATACTGGGGCGTATGCGAGTGCGGGTGAGTGTGCGGATATAGCTGGTGGTGATGTAAGTGGTGCTGATGGTGCTGTTGATGATGGTGATGGTGATGTTGATGGTGTTGATGGTGCTTTTGTTTATGCTGCGGATAATATTGGTGCGAAGCCGCTAGACTGGACTCGGATGTTGGTGGCTGTTGCTTTTGATAATGTAAATTTTGGTCCATCTCCCAATCCTGCAGTCGTTGAAGTTTGTGTAGCTGCAGCTGTTGTTGTTGTTCTCCATCCTCGTTAAGTGCGTTTTGATGCTGCCCATCGCTAACGTATTGCTTGCTCGCATCGTCGCTCGTACTGTGACCAGCATCACGCTTGTCGTCGACATCATTGCCGTCGTGGTGATAAAAAGCAAAACTAGCAAAAATTTTATTTTCATTTTTATTCGGTACAGCCACAATTTTTATGGTTTTTATGTTGTTGTTATTGTTATTGTTGTCATGTTCAGCGTTCACACGCATGCTGTCATCGCTGACAGTGCCATCCACAATGCCTCCCTTGATTCCACTCCTATTATCGTATTTACTGCCTTTATTTTTGTTGTTGTTGCTGTTTCTCTTGTCACCATTTGACTGGCCCATTTGGGTTTGGTTTTGTTGCTGAGTGTTGCGGTGCGGCGGCAACATTGCCGGATATGGTATAATGTCTGGCTGCAATTCACCCGACGACACTAAACGTTGTTGCTGCTCTTGTTGTGCTGTATCCGCTTGTTGTTCTTGCTGTTGCACATACCGATTATCACTGTCATTGTCCACCTCAATGCTTTGCTCGTTGTAGTGATTGTTTGCCATGCTTCCCTTGTTTCCCTTGTTATTGCCACTGCTACTCATGTTCACATCGTTTTTATTGTTGTTGTACGCATTCTCATTGTAGTTGTATGTTGTGTCGCTGATAATGTTTGTCGCCGCATTTTTATTATTATTGTGGTCACCTACAACGCCACTTGTATGCCAACTACTATTGTTATTGCTTTTGCTGTTGTTGCTGTTGCTGTTGCTGTCGTTTTTGCTCTGCTTTTGGTTGTTGTAGCCGTTGTTGCCTTTATTGCCTGAGCTGCTATGCATTGTTGCGGTGTATTTTTGTAGGTTGTTACAATTTTCCTGTTTCGGTCAAAATGTGGTGACCATTGGAAGCCGAAAAGAAGAAAAGAAGGAACAGAGAGAGCAGTTTAAAATATGAATTCCATTGCGTTCATTTTTTTATGGAATATTTGAAAAAGAAAAAAAAATAGTAAAAAACTGTATTCTCAATCGTTTAAATGGATGAAATGAGGCTTCTGTATAAGCATGTAAATACGTGTGTGTGTGCGTGTTAAATATTCTTGCAGACATACAAAGTACGTTTCATATGCCCACTTGTGCGGATCGTAAAAATTGAATGACCATAAAAATTGCCGGACTCACATTTTACCACTCCCGTGGCGTCTTAAATCCCTTAACTACATAGTCCACGCATACATGTACAGCCATGTTTTTGTGGTTTTTAAGCATTGAATGCGTAAAGGATTTAAAACTTTACGACTTTCGAAATCAGTTGGGGTCTCTTTCATAACGAGATTTTCTCTAACGGAATTTTAAAGTACAAGCACTTGGTTTTATGGTGAAGATGCACTTAATAATCCTGCCGCTATGATGACAAATTTAATTTAATTTAATTGATATTTGGCACTTTGACTACCAGCCACATACATCAAGGGTGATCGATTTAAAAGTATCCAACTTTAAATCGAAATAAAACAACGAAAATTCAAATTGATTGCCCAATCTTTATAATTTTTGTGTTGAACCATTCATGACATTTATTTTTTAATGATAATCCCTTTCAAATGTTGGCTGCAACTGCGCCGTCACTCGGGCATCCATAAACACCAATTTTGAATGACTCGATGGAGGACTTCGACCTCGTGAATAGCTTTAGTAATGTAGGCTTCCAATACCTGGAGCGAGGCTGGTATATCCACAAAGTATTTCAACTTTACATACCCCCACAAATAAAAGTCCAAGTTGCTCATCGAAACCACGGCGCAGTAAATACATTGTTTCACGTAGCGCCGTCTTGTTGGAATCGGCTCTCATCGATTATGAAGGAATCAACCGATGGGCTGACGGGGGTTATGACAGCGGTTTGTTCATGAAAAAACTGAGATTGTGTTGGTGTACGTGAAAAAAATCAACACAGCTTTCGCTCAGCTGCTTCGTTTTCATCTGACTAAAGACTGATTGGACGGGTGTGCCAATACGTGTGAAATGAGCGGGCACAATTCTGCTGCCAAATGTCTTGTGACATTGCAGGCGAAGGTATCTATCTTCCTTGAAAGGAGCAGTATAGAAATCCACCTACTACTCTTTCGAGGATCAAAAACAACAAGTACGTGGGCAACCAAGTAGTCCAATATCTCTACTTTATCGGGCAATGCTTTCACATATCCCATCCACATCGCATATCCATAGAAAATCATTTGCTGACAGTGGTCAATAAATAAGGTCTTATTCGTATTATACTCATATCGATTATTTCTTACAATTACCCTATTGCCTTTACTATTTCTCGAAAGAGGCGTGGCATTGAAAACATTTTGCCCCCGTGACGGGGTTCTCAGAACAGCTCGGTTGTTGTATACGTTGACATTTTTTGTTAGGTTCCCACATCTGTGATTAACTTTACTACCAAAATTTTATCGTCATTGCTTGACATTTGTAAATCTACCTCTGCACGTATTTTCGATGCGGTAACAGCTGGTGGTATCAGAGGAAGAGGAAGACCTCCTCTGCGTTGAAAAGATCAGGCGGAGAAGAACTTGGCTTCCTTGGAGTGTCCAACTGGCGGTGGTTAGCACGAGAAATATAATAAATGAAATGGTTATTTCATTTCAATTTCAAGGGCGATGTTGAATGTGAACCACACCTAAACGTCAAGTTTTTTTCTGCATTTCATTTGACATTTTACAATTTCAGCCTAACTCAATTTGAATCATGGTAAGATACACAATCGAGCAATGCGTTAAAGTTTTCGGTCAATTTAATCGTCCAAATGTGCGTACAATCGGAAAAATTGTGCAAAAGTTTGAGTAAACCGGGTCTGTAGGAGATGTGAAAACACCAGTGCTTACTCGTACAGCTCGTACTGCAGAAAATATTGCTGCTGTTCGCGATAGTGTGGTTGAAGAGCCGTCCACCTCAACTCGTCGTCGTGCCCAACAACTGCACCACTCACGCTCGTTGTTGATGAACATTATGCAAGTTAGCGCATTGCACACTTGCAAAGCTAAAACAGAGATTTGATGATTCCCTTGAATCACTCCCACGCTACTGGCTGTTTGTAATTAGATCGCACAGCTTACTCCTACGCCTGCCCGTCTTTTGGATTTTGCAAATAAACAATCACTTCCACGTTACTGGCCGTTGGTAATTAGATCGCACAGCTTACTCCACAAATCTTACAGCGGTCAAGCTGATCATCAATTTACGTACGTGACTTTTGGCAGCTTGAGGAATGCAGCTGAGAATACATACAAACAAAGCTGCCGGCGCAACTACACCAACACAAACTCAATAGCTACACCGCAAGTAGGGATTTAGGGTAGATTGTAAGATTATAGTTTTTAGTTGAGATTGGAGTTTAATAAAGAACGGTTGAAAGTAGAAAAGTGGAGTTTAATAAAGAACGGCAAGAACCAGAAAAGTGGCGCCCAACTAGCAGGACAACCCAACTAGCAGGACAACCCAACTAGCAGGACAACCCAACTAGCAGGACAACCCAACTGGCAGGACAACCCAACTAGCAGAAATGATTGCAATACGTGAAATAATAATACTGTAAGTAATTGTTCGGTTTTGATCCAGTGCAATTAAAGAAAAATTATATAAAGTTTTTTGTAAAGCGAAATACCTTCGGCTCCTTCTTACCTTTTTTTTTAAAAAAAAAAAGCAAAACAAAATTGATCCAGTGCAATTAAAGAAAAGTTATATAAAGTTTTTGTAAAGCGAAATACCTTCGGCTCTTTCTTACCTTTTTTGTTTTTAAAAAAAAAAAAAAAAACAAAACAAAATTAACATGAGTGTAACTAGGGAGCAGGTAATAGAAATTTTAAGACAACAAAATGACCAAAACAAAAGAGAATGGAATGTCCAGTTAGATGAAGTAATGAAAACTCTTCGGCGCTTAGAGCCGCCATCCGCGGAGAGTTACATTCCCGTGGAAATAAATCCAACTGTGGTCGGGGGCAACACAAATATGGATTTAATAAAATCTATACAAGAATTTAAGGGGGATACTACCTCTTATCCGGCCTGGCGTTCCGCAGCAGAATTCGCCATTGGCTACTACAAAGAGGGTTCAGAGCAATATTATGTTGCCATGGGGATATTTAGAAACAAGATAGTAGGCCCCGCAAATGCAACGCTCGCTTCCTTCTCAACTGTTTTAAATTTTAAAGCTATAATAGCTAGATTGGACAAAGCATACGCGGACAAAAGACCGATACATGTTTTGGAAACAGAGCTCAGCGTTCTGAGGCAGGGAAGTTTGTCAATCTGCCAATATTATGATACGGTAGACAAGCAATTAACACTCATAACAAATAAAAATATAATGACTCATTCAAACAATACGCAGCTTGCCGCCGCGCTCAATGATAGAGCTAGAGAAAACGCATTAAGAGTTTTTATTTCTGGCCTAAAGCGGCCGTTATGCGACATTCTATTTTCTGCCAATCCTAAAGATTTGCCTTCTGCACTGGCTACTGCCCAGGAGTTAGCGAACAACCGCATGCGTTATGATTTCGCTAGAACATTTGCGGTTAACAACGTAGAAACTACCACTAGCCCAAAATACCACAATAACTATCCTGGCAATCCCCAAATGCTCAAGGACACCCCTACTCCAATGGATGTAGACCGCGGATCCTCCGCATTCCGACGTACAAAACAGTCCAACCAGAGTTATAGAAAGGGAAATGCCGTGGGAGGGCACCCCAAAAGGGATGCTAATCAATACGTGAATAAACGGGAGCACAGAAGGGGAGATTCAGTAAATTCACGGAAGCCGAAAGTGCAACGGACCAACCATTTGGAGACAACCCCAGAGGCGGATCCACAAAAGAAAATTACTGTGGACCGTGACAGTGATTCGGATGTCGAGATCGCTTCCAATTTCGCGATGGAAGACGAGGTTAATTTTTTAGTATAAGGTCGCTCCTACCTTACATTACCAAGAAGGCGTCGGAGGGGCAGGAGCTTAGGTTACTGATTGATACAGGAACTTCAAAAAACTATATCAAAAATTTGAGCTTCCTAAAGGGAATTATCCCTGTGGAGAGACAGTTTACGGTCAAAACTATAAACGGATGTAATCTCATAGAAAAAAAATGTAAGGTTTTCGTTTTGGGGAAAGTCTCAACTTTCTTCATTCTTCCTAATATAAAGGGCTTCGATGGTATAGTGGGATACGATTTCCTTAAGGAGATAGAATCTAAAATTGATACGACATCCGGATACTTATATTACGAGGGTGGTAAGGAAAAATTAAATAACGTCAAATGTGAGCAAGTTAACTCCATATATTTGGACAAGGACTCGGTCCCAGCTCTTGTGAAAAACGAGTTTGACTCTATGATTAAAAAGAATTTTAAGGCCTTTGCCGAACCTAACCGCGCTTTGCCATTTAATACTAAGGTCAAAGCTAAAATTCGTACCACTTCCTCGGAACCAATTTACACCCGATCTTATCCATACCCGGTTTCGGCGGCAGGATTCATTAATAAGGAAATAGAAATACTGTTGAAAGAAGGAATTATCCGAAAATCTAATTCGGCGTATAACTCTCCGGTCCATGTAGTGAATAAAAAAGGCCTGGATGAATATGGTAAACAAAAGCTCCGCATGGTAATCGACTTTCGAAAATTAAACGAAAAAACGATTGCGGATAAATATCCTATACCAGATATTTCTACCATATTGGCAAACCTGGGCAGTTCCAGATTTTTTACTACTTTAGATCTAAAGTCTGGATTCCACCAGATAATCCTTGAGGAGAAGGACCGCGAAAAAACAGCCTTCAGCATTAACAATGGCAAATACGAATTTAATAGATTGCCATTCGGGTTAAAAAATGCGCCCAGTATCTTTCAACGGGCTATTGATGACGTCTTGAGAGACGACATTGGCCAAAGTTGCCAAGTTTATATGGATGATATAATCATCTTTTCAAGGGACGAAAAGTCTCATATTCAACATGTCGATAAGGTACTGGGGAAGTTGGAAAGGGCCGGTATGCGAGTTTCAGCAGAAAAGACTAAATTCTTTAAAGATAAGGTTGAGTTTCTTGGCTTTATTGTCTCTCGAAGGGGGATAAAAACATGTCCAAATAAGGTCAAGGACATAATCGACTATAGGAAGCCGGAAACACTTCGAGCATTACGCTCTTTCTTGGGTCTGTCAGGTTATTATAGAAGGTTTATAAGGGATTATGCGTCTATCGTCAAACCATTAACAAAGTATCTTCGGGGGGAGAATGGCCATGTGTCATCCCACAAGTCCAAACACACTAAAATAGTCCTTGATGACGAGGCCATTCAAGCATTTAAAAGGGTAAAAAGCATTTTGGCATCGGAAGATGTTTTGCTGTTTTATCCGGATTATGACAAAACATTCGAACTAACAACAGACGCTTCCTCTAGCGCTTTAGGCGCAGTCCTCTCCCAGAATGGTCGGCCCATTACTATGATTTCAAGAACATTATCAAAAACAGAAGAGAATTATGCAACCAACGAGCGTGAGCTCTTGGCTATAGTGTGGGCCCTTAAAAACCTTCGACATTACTTATACGGTATTAAAGACATCGTAATATTCACAGACCACCAGCCTTTAACTTTCGCTATTTCGAACAAAAATCCTAATACAAAAATGAAGCGATGGCGTGCGTTCATAGAAGAATTTTCGCCTAAATTTGTTTATAAACCCGGCAGAGACAACGTCGTAGCAGACGCTCTGTCCCGTCAGTTTTTGAATAATATGACTGATACAGATGCTACAGCACATAGCGAGTCATCGCTCTCAAACACAATTAAAACTATCCAGTATCCAGTAAACCAATTCAAAAGACAATTCATTTTGACGAAGGGGGATCATTATCACCAAAGTACAAAAATAATTTTTCAGAAAAAATTCGTTATACTATAAATTACGACACAATAGTAAATTTGTTGCATAATCTTAAGAAACTCGTAAACCCTAGCGTTACAAACGCTCTTTGTTGCGATCTTCCGACACTATCAGAGATCCAGGGACCTCTTGTCGAAGCATTCCCGGGGGTTAAATTTATTCATACAGAAAAATTTGTAATCGATCTAACGAATCCGAACGATCAACAGGAAGCAATAGCAACGGAGCATGCCCGTGCCCATCGATCTCTGTCCGAGAATTTTAAGCAAATTCTATCAGAATACTACTTTCCCGACATGAGGAAAATGCTCAGGTCAGCTGTATCAAATTGCAAGATCTGTCTGGAAAATAAATACCAAAGAAAACCACCAAATCCGGAAATTGGGAAAACTCCAATCCCAGAGCACCCAGGAGAAATTCTCCACTTAGACATTTTAATTACTGGAAAGCAGCTATTCTTAACTGCTGTTGATAGGTTTTCAAAGTTTGCAATTGTTAAACCTGTTATTTCAAGATGTACCATTGATATAAAAGAAGCTTTATTAGAGGTATTAGGTATGTTCCAAAACACTAAAACAATTGTCACAGATAACGAAAGAGCGTTTACTTCAAATTTAATTAGAAACATGCTACGCGATCATTTCTCCATAGAACAGTTTTTCGTACCCACCTTACATAGCGAAAGCAACGGACAGGTCGAAAAGTTTCATTCAACCCTTTTGGAAATAGCCAGATGCGTGAAGGCACAGCAGCAGATAAGCGAGGTTAAAGATCTGATTTTGCTTGCTGCTTACAAGTACAACAGAACAATTCACTCGGTTGTAGATTCGAAACCAATCGAAATTTTGCAGAACTGCCCAGCGGAGAAATTTGGGGAAATTAGAGATAAATTAATAAGAGCCCAGAATTTAGTATTGAATAGATTGAATGAGAAAAGAATAACCAAAACATATCAGCCTGGTGAAAGGGTGTTTCTTCGACGAAATAAGCGATTGGGAAATAAATTTGAGAAGGTGTTCGTGGAAAAAATAGTAGAAAGAGATTTAGGTACAACAGTACAGATAGAAGGCAGAAAAATTCATAAAAGTAATTTACGATAAAATCAATTTCAGATTGCCGCTTGCCCTAGTCTTCGTCACTAGAGCCAATTTAATTGACTACACCTCCTCACAAGTTATCACCATCCCTCGGGGAAATAGAGCTATTTATAATGAATTCATTTACCTCGTGCACGCCACCAACCTAACAGATTATCGCCAGATAGCTTACGAAAGCCGATGGTTCACATCAAAATCAAAAAATCAGGTAGTGAACGAAAATATTTTGAAACAACAAGGTGAGGAAATACTACACATAATTCGCACTTTGGAAATACCTAAGAGAATTGCAAGGTCAATAGATTTTCTGGGGTCCGCCCTGAAATTTATAGCCGGTACCCCGGACCACGAAGATTTTGAACTGCTCTTGACAAAGGAAAGCATGCTAATAGAAAACAACAATAGGCAGATTAGAATTAACTCCGATTTACAAAATAGAATTAACGAAATTACCAACCTAATCAATACACTTCGCGGAAATCAAACGGATTGGATATTAAAAGACGAGGAAACATTGCTCTGTGAAAATTTGGTAAGAAGAAATAACCATATAATCAGCCAACTAAACAGACTAGCACTCTCCATTGTGTTGGCAAAAAGTAATATCATAAATCCACTTATTTTGGATGACGAAGAGATGGATCAAGCGTTCAATTCCGAACAATTACCCTTTAGTTTAAGTAATTTACTTTTAGTATCTAAGGTAAAAATTTTGCAAAGTTCTGATGTTATTTACTATATTCTTAAGGTTCCTAAGGTTACAAATTTCTGTCAATTCCTAAAAATCTATCCTGTAGTCCATAATACTAGTATCGTAAAGCTAGAGACCACGCTTGCGGCAAAATGTAGCGATACGTTTCAACCACTCGAGAACTGCAATGACACTTTGGTAGCTAAAGTGTGCAAACCGGCTCACTCAGATTGCTTGGGTCAGATGCTAAATAATAACACAGCTAATTGTTCATCAGAATCGGCATATCACATACCATCAGTTCAAAAAATAGAAGAGGGCATCATTATTCTTAACAACGTGCAACCAACGACAATATTTGATCAACGAAAATTGGAAATAAGGGGAACGTATCTGCTTCTTTTTCGTGACTCTATCACCATAAATGATACAACTTACGTGGCAAAAAGAGAACCGACTTATATCCAACCACATCCTCCAAAAACCGTATCCATTAATTACTTGGAACACCATACGAGTTTGTCCCTACCATATTTGCACCAAATTTATATCGACAACATCTCTCGCATTCACGAATTGAAGGAGGGTATATCTGTTCATCGTAATTTGTTCTGGACAATTTTTTCTTTTCCTCCATTATTATTGATCGCAATAGCAATTTTTTTCATCCACCGCAGAAACAAATTAGCAAGTAATAAAGTAAAAACTCAGAGGGCAGTAGAGGAAATTTTGGCACGAGTCGAGGACGGCTCGTCTTAAGAGGGGAGAAGTTAGCGCATTGCACACTTGCAAAGCTAAAACAGAGATTTGATGATTCCCTTGAATCACTCCCACGCTACTGGCTGTTTGTAATTAGATCGCACAGCTTACTCCTACGCCTGCCCGTCTTTTGGATTTTGCAAATAAACAATCACTTCCACGTTACTGGCCGTTGGTAATTAGATCGCACAGCTTACTCCACAAATCTTACAGCGGTCAAGCTGATCATCAATTTACGTACGTGACTTTTGGCAGCTTGAGGAATGCAGCTGAGAATACATACAAACAAAGCTGCCGGCGCAACTACACCAACACAAACTCAATAGCTACACCGCAAGTAGGGATTTAGGGGAGATTGTAAGATTATAGTGTTTAGGTGATATTGGAGTTTAATAAAGAACGGTTGAAAGTAGAAAAGTGGAGTTTAATAAAGAACGGCAAGAACCAGAAAAGTTGCATAAAGAGTTGGACTTACATGCTTACAAGGTGCAATTGACTCAAGAACTAAAGCCTCTTGACCATTTTAAGCGTCGTCAATGGTCAGAATGGTGGCAGGAAATGGCAACAGTGAATGATGACCAATTTTCGAAGAAAATCATCTTCAGTGATGAGGCACATTTTCACCTCAATGGATTCGTCAATAAGTAGAATTTCCGTATTTTGGCGAATGATAATCCAAGAGTGATTGCCGAAAAACCAATGCACCCACAAAGAGTGACTGTTTGGTGCGGTTTATGGGCCGTCAGCATTATTGGGCCGTATTTTTTCCAAAATGAGGCCGGTCAGGGAGTTACTGTGAATAGTGTTTGCTATCGTGAGATGATAATGAACTTTTTATGACCCGAATTGGAAGATATAGATGTGGACGATATGTGGTTTCAACAGGACGGTGCCACTTGTCACACAGTTAACGAAACAATGGCTCTTTTGCGCGAAGAATTTGATGGCCGAATAATCTCATGGCCGCCAAGATAATGTGATTTGACACCGTTGGACTTCTTTCTTTGGGATTATTTGAAAGAAAAGATGTCCGTCGATAAGCCAGCAACAATTCCAGAGCTAAAGGATGATATAATTCAGCACATTAACGGCATAGAACTGGCTGATATTTCCATACGTAATTGAGCCATACTAATATTATCATAATAAAGACAAATGGCAATAATTTCCTAAAGAAAATGTATTTTATTCAAAATTAACACCGGCCCATGAAACTTAGCCACCCTTTAGAAGATGAGTATGGACCCCGTTTTTTATTATTCTCAATCCAATATTCGAAAAAATTTCACATTAAAAATCGGATGCCAACTGTTCGCTGCTTTAATGATAGTTGCACTTTTTCAATGCAAGATGGACGGAGCGGGTAGCTCCACCTTCTACACTAATGGAACGGATGCGCTTAGGTTAGGTCATGGTGGTAGTCGGTCCGAATGACCTTACAGGCCCGTTGTA